>PVJH01016578.1:0-50153 GCA_004026705.1 Nesogale talazaci
GGGGGGTGGGGGAGATAGTGGTGGTGGGTGTGGCGTTTCTTCCCAGCACGGGGGCTGTGGTGCTGCTGCTTCCCTCCACACCCCCAGCTCCTGCTCCCCCTGGCCTCCTGTGGCCCGGATGCTCCTTGTCCTTCAGGCCTCAGGTAATCATGTTGCTCCATCATTGAACATCCGGAGCGTCTTGGCATCCTTTGTGTAGTTTTAAAATCTTGATCATACTGCTGTAAACAGTCCTGTTTATAAATTCTGCTCACTTAAACACTTTTTATTGGAATTCTGATGGTCTCTTTAAGTCTGGGTATGTCTTGGGATGTCTAATTGTGTTTAGTTAGGTTTGTACTGTGGGTCTATATTAGTGATTTGGGTCCTTGGTGCAATGAATCAATGCATTTTTCTCTGCCTAAGTAGCTTCTCTGCCTGGGGGTGGGGTGGGTGAAGGATTTTGTAGGCAAGAGCGCAGGAGAGCACCTTTGTATTTTAGTTTTCACTTTTATTTTCTTCAAACTTTTCCATGTGAACGGGGTGCAGATTTACAGGTCACTCAGTTTCGCAATGTGTATACATTTTGCTTCATGTCACGGAGGGCAGCCCCTACTGACCATTGAAACAGTCTCCTCCCTGTGTTCCCCATTTCCATCCCTTTTCTTACCTAACTCTTCTGAACTTGGTCCTTGAGTAAATGCTATCCCTTTGATCTCAAATGATTGAATCTAAGGAGCACATCCCTTCCCAGGGTTCAGGAAAGGCCCTTATTTTAGCATTCTGATCAGGAGAGTGTTTTTTTTTTTTTTTGGCATCACTACCCTCTAGTGGTCGTGGGCGCTACCCAGTGCTGCTCCTGAGAGCCGACGCTGGACCACAGTCCCGCACTCAACCACTTATGCCACTGGGGCTCAGCCCCCCCAGGAGAGTGTTTTAATCAGGGTCACGATCAAAATATTGGACAAACAGTGACCAATGAGAAGCAGATAAAGACCTATCAGAATGGACACGGGGCCTGAAGTGACAGGGTGGAGACAGGGTTGTGTAGCCTGTACTGTGTCTCACCGCTCTTTCTTCTCCTCTTGTCAAATGGGATGGGACTCAACTCTTGGTAAAGAGCTGCTTGCATTGGTTAGGCTATAAAGGTCACAGGGGGGCTGCTGCACACAGAGGAACACAGAGGGGAGAGATGGCACAGAACAGAGCTCTCCAGCCCCACAGCCACTGAGGGGCCTAGAGCCCCCAGAATTGGGGCATGGGCAGAAGACCTCTCAGAGAGAAAACCCGAGACTGCACAGGATATGGAAACAGCCCCAATAGTGACCTTTCTTCTCTCGGCTTGGTCAACATTTCCCATGTCCTCAAAGCAGGTGTCTAGAAATACAATCTGGAGCAAAAACATACGTGGTCACACTGTACGGAAGACTGAAGCCCTGCCAGCACGCCTCTGGGGCGTAGGCAGCAGAGGGGGGGCTGATGTGCTCATCATTGCGTCCTGCACCTCCGTGCCGGTTGTTTGACCTCTAAGGGGTCCTGGCGTCAACCTTGACGAAGAGAAATCGACCCCAGGCGATGGAGGAGAACAGTGGGGGTGGGGGGGGGGAGTGGAGGGGGGGCGTCCTGGGGGGCCAGTGCTTATACGTTGTGCTGCGATCATAAGGTCTGGCGTTCAAAACAACCAGCCGCGCCCAGGAGAAGCGCAGTACTTTCTACCCGTGGCGGTCTCGGAAAATCACAGGGGCGACGGCGCTATGAGCTGGCATCGCCTCGTGGCGGTGAGCGTTGTTTTCCGTCGTGGAGGCCTTTCTCCCACCGACCTGCCGGCGGGTGCACACAGCCACCCTGAGGGTGTAGCCAGCCAACGCTCAGTCCTCCTTCGTTGGCATGGACTGTGCCTCCCCATTGAGAGTCTGCTGGGATGGGGTGGGGAGCCAGGGTGAAGGGACTGGGGCTCCTCCCCAAGGTTCTCTCCAGGGCTCCAGGTTCGGTCTCCCATCCTTCTTGTACACAGACAGGCAAGGGCGGGTCAGGAGAGGGTTGGGAGGTCATGTGGCAGGTTAGGCCTCCTTGTGCCCGTTTCTGCACTGGGCGTGCCCTCCCTGCTGTCGGTTCCAAATGACAGAACAAAAGTTGACTCACGCCACTTCTTGAGAAACCAGACAGAGTGATAGGTGCAATTCAAAGTGACTTTCTCCTGGCGCAGTGGAGGATTTATGGCGCTCCATCATGACTGTACAGGGGCCGCGTGTCAGGCAGGCTCGGAATCAATGGAAAGCACAGTTTTCTCATCTCCACAAAAGTCCCGGCGCCTGCCTCAGTGGGAGAGGGGGTGGGTGCGGGGAGGGGAGAATGCAGAGGGGCTGTGGAGGCTCCTGGAGATGGGCAGAGAGACTGGGGCTGAGGGGGGTGGAAATGGGGGTGTCCTCTGGAGAGGGAACTGTGAGCAGGGCTGGGGCAGTTCCCTTCGTGGTGGCCCCATGCCTGTGGTCAGGTCTTCCAGGCCATCCCAAGATGGAAAAAAAGTAGGGTCTCTGACTCTTGCCACCTGTCCCTCTTGGTGTATCTTGATGGAAACCCAGCCCAGGCACAGAGGGAAGCTTCCAGAAAGGAAGAGTGTTTGGTGCTGGGGAGATGGTTGGTCACTGGTGGGGATTGTTAGGAGAGAGGTCTGGGGTGGGGATACAGGGGAGGCTGGTGGCAGGCGTGGGGGGAGGGATGGAGGCAGGGCTCTCCACTTGAAGGGTGCAGGAATGCTGGGAAGCTGCAGGCTTTGGCAGCCATGTTTCTCCATCTCGCAGGCAGGAAGGCCCTCTTCTCACTCGGGCTGCATGTCTGCAGCTGGTCCTCCCTCTTCGGAGAGCCACTTTTCTCAACTAGGGTTAGAGGTAACATCTGGATGCAGGCTTTCAGCCATAGAAAATGTATCAATGTGTTAAAATTGTGTTGGCACCATTTTGTAAACCTTTCCTTTTCCTCACTGCCTTTACCCACAGCTCCCTGAGCCACCCTGTTGCTTCATGTATCCCTACACAACTTTGGTGACCCTTTGTCTGTCTGCACCTGCTCTCTTTCTTTCTGGAGCCTCCTGCCCCCTCCAGATGTAAGCACCACCTCTTCTGACAGCAGTTATGGAGTGGGGCTTCTTCCCCAACCTTGGAAAAGCCTTTCTAACTCCACTTTGGAGCTGGAGGCAAAAGGATGGAATTAAAGTGTGGGACTGAGGCTATGGCCCAGCGAGCGGGGAGGAGGATGAGCTGGGGTTGAAGTAGGACGCATGGGAGCTTGAGGCCTTATTGGGCTCCAGGGAGTTTAGAAGTGATTAGTCAAGCAAAGTTTGAGACTGTTGTTTTGGACAAAGATACTGCCCTCTCAGAGATCTTTTGCTTTGGGTCTTGGGTAGCATAGAGTCTATTTGGTCCTGATCACTGCCCCTGTTTCCCCGCCCCCCTCCATGAAGGATATATGTAGGGACAGCTCAGCCAGTTGGTCTTGGGGTTGGGTCTAAACACTTCTGTTTGGCAATGGGGAGGGCTAGGTGCTGCATTTGGTCTCAGTGATGATGGTCCCTAGGGATAGCTTGACCTCATCCAATGGTCTGTATAATCTTGACAGAGTCTTAGGGCTTAAGGAACCTTCTGAGGTGATCCAATAATTCCCTATCTCCAAGCAAGCTTGCTTTCATTTAGCTCCTCCTGAGTTCCCGGAGAGACATGCTTCCTTCCCCAGACAACCCACTCCACCCCATATTCTTGGTTTGATCACTACACTGAAAACAAAGTCCTGCCTATGTTTAATCTCCTTCTTGCTGTGTGAACACCATTACAGCTCCTTTGCCAGCTAATTTGAACTATATCACTCATGTTGGGGGTGAGGGCTGGCCTGGTGGGCAAGGGCAACTGGTGATAAAAAGTAGGATCCCTGAGTTCCTAGGGAAAGTAAATACTCAAGAAAAGCACCATCCAATCTGTAGAAGAAATAACACTGTACTACACCCTAGAGATTTGTATAAGAAGTAAAAATAAAAATATCGTAAGCAAACAGGAATTGGTACATACTATCCACACTTTTATAGCAGCCTTTGGATTCATAGTAAAAACTTTAAACAACAAAAAGAGTGCTTTGCTTTGCTTTTGTAAAAGTAAAACTTGCTTTCTGTAGAAAGCAAAGAAATCTTAGAAATGTATAAAGTAGGAAACCCAAATTAGTCACAATGCTGTAATTCTCACCGAGAGTGTGTTAGTCTGTGTAGACAAGAAAAACCAATCCATGTGCACTCATATGTGTATAAGAAAGAGCTTTATATACAAGAGCAATTGTATATAGAGAAAACATCCTGGCCCAGTCCATATCAAGTCCCTAAGTCCGATATTAGCCCACATGTTCGATACCAGTTTATAAAGTCCTTTTTAGACTCATGAAACACATGCAATGATGCCAAATGCAAGAAGATCACAGGCCAGTGGGTGGTAAGTCTTGTGGATTCAGTGGCAGTAGAAGCATCTCAGCACTGGCAGGGTTCTGCATGTGGCTCAGAGTCTGTCAGCGTAGTGCCATGTCTTATCAGGTGAGCATCTCTCAGGGATTGAGCCCAGGGGGAGTTTCTTGTCAGCTTGGATGTCTCACAGGGACTGAGGGGAGAGAGAGAAAGAGAAAGAGAGAGAGAGAGAGAGAGAGAGAGAGAGAGAGAGAGAGAGAGAGAGAAGAGAAGAGAAGAGAAGAGAAAAAGAAAGTGTCTCTCACCTTCAAGGAAGAAATACAGCAGTTCCTAGATTCTCAGGAGGGCCCTGCCCACACAGAGGCCTCATTGACTATGATCTGATGGACAGACTAGACTCCACCCCTTCACTCTTAATCCTCTCAAGACTGAAATTGACACCAGATGATGTAACTACCCCAGAGAGCTAGTGACCTAGGAGCTTCAGGTAATGCTTATTGGATGGATCATCTTGAGATGTAACATCTTGAAATGTTTCCTTTCAGACCTTTTATTTCTGTGAACATTGACATCTTTATAGTTGCAATTACACTATATATAGATTTTTGAAAGTTTTATTGACATATAATTCATACAATTCAATGGTTTAATCATATTAAAAAGAGTTGTGCAATCATCACCATCATCAATTTTAACATTTTTCCTTTCTTGTCTTCATTATTATGAGCATCTCATCTTCCCCCAACCTTCTTTGCCATAACTCTAAAAATATAATAATCCAGTTGCTGTCTCTATAGATTTACTATCTTGGACTTCACATACAGAAAAACATACAAAAACCTTCAACTACCCCAAACAAAGACCAAAAACCCCTCAACAACAATAGCAGAATAAAGCCCTCAATAGAAAAGAAAGCAGAAAATATCAAAAACTAGAGCAAATTTGATATAGGTTAAAAGGGGGAACAAATGATAAGGTGTTAAATTTTAACCTAATTACCTCTGCATTAAACCAGTTTCCAATGAACTCTCTCTGATAGCAAGGCTGTTCAAATCCCTGGTCAAGGGTGAGAGGGATTCACCAGAGGCTTAATCCCCATGGGGACTCTCCAAATGGATTTTGGTCTTTCACTATCATTCTAATTCTTCTGCAATCTGGGTGCTCAGAATTTAAGATCAAATATCATACTTTCTTTTGGTCTTGAATTTAATGATGTACAATCCTTTGATCACACAGATTGATGTGCTTCATCCATAGGGACTTAGCTGACACCTTACTTAAATGGCTTCTTGTTTTAAGACGAGACTTTGAGATTCTGGATGCTATTCTTTTGGCTAGCCAGGAATCATCTAATTTCTTTATCACACTTTGCTAAAGCACCTGTGGCAGACATGTGCTTATGTTAATTTTATGATTGAAATGTAGGGGTGGAGTCTAGCCTGTTAATCTGGAGATAGCCATTGAGTAGCCAATGAGGCCTCTATGTGGACATGGCTTTCTCCTGAGACTTCTGGGAAATCTCGCAATATTTCCCTTGTGAAGATGAGAAGCTATCTCCCCCATTTGTTGGGAGTTAGTCTCAGAGACCATGAATCACGGATAAGACAAGATTGGCAGCGTCCGAGAAGCTGGAGGAGCCGGCGGAGAGACCACACAGCTTGGCCCTGATGGAGCCAGACCTCTGAAGCTTGGGGCAGGGGAGCAGGGGGTTGGGGGGCCGCACATGGAGACCTCTGCCTGGGAAGCAAGGAGCCATGTGAAGACCCCTGCCAGCGCCGGGATTCTGTACCCACTGACCTGTGACTTTGTGAGTCGGAAGGAGACTTTATAGACTGGTATCAGGCATATGGGCTAATATCAGACATATAACTTTGTTCTGGACTGGGTTGGGATGCTCTTTCAGTGTTCCATTCCTTTTGTATATAAACCCTTTCCTTATATCCATATGTGTGTTTATGAAATTTGTTCCTCTAGTCTACCCGGACTAATACAGCATCCATATCTTTAGTGTTCTCTTAATGAAGACAAGTATAAAGTAGGGTCATGTCATAGAACTTATTATTCTAGATTAGAGCTACAATTAAATATGAGCTCAAAATCCACTCATAGATCTGTGGTTTATATATTTCCCTGGTTCATTTTAGGGACATCTTTATGATTTTCTTGGGGAACATTTCAAATAATCCCCATGTGCATATGGTAATTCTATTGATAGTATCATTAATTTAACCAATGATATAGAATTTACAATACTGTTGAGAAGAGGAAAGTATACCTGTGTGGAAAGTACACATATACAAAATAGCTTTGAAGACTCAAGTACCCGGAGGAATGATGTGCACGGATTAGAAGCTAGTGACTGACTGCTAGTCCAACAATGAGGTCTGGGGCAGTCTCGGGTGCTGTTTATCTTTCGTTGTTGTTTGGTGCTGTAGGGTTGGTTTCCACTCATGGTGACCCTCTGCACAGTGCCCGAACCTGTGCAGCCCTCACAATTGTTCCTATGCTCAAGCCACCCGTCGTTGCTGCCGCCATGTCAGTCCATCTCATTAAGGGCCTTCCTCATTTCACTGCCTGTCTGCTTTACCAAGAATGATGTCCTTCTCTGGGGACTGGTCACTCTGGACAATTATTAGGCTCACTTAAAGGAAGAGACTTGAACTAAAGTCCAGTGTCTTCCAAATCCATAACCACATGATAGTATGTACCTATTGCTTCTCATGCTAGAGTATTTCAGTTTTAAGCCCAAGGGAGTATTTCCACTCCTTCCATCTGTTACAGGGGTCCAATTTGGTAAAGTCTAATTTGCTTGGTTAAATTTTTAAATTGGACCCTTGTGTAGCCTATAAAGGATGTTGTGCATCTCAGAAGGACAGAGTCCAAAAGCCAAGTTTTCTCTAGTGTGTGGCCTGAGTCATCAAGGGCTGGATACAAACTAGGTCAAAAGTGCCCAGTTAGAAACATAATACTCTCCGTGTAGAGGTGGCATGTGTGTATGTGTGTGTGTCTATAGAATTAGTGTTGACTGTTTTTCCCAATGATCTACCTATTAGCACAAGTGAAACCATCTTCTCATGACCCCTGCCCTCTTCTGGACTTGAATTTCCACTGATGTTCATTGTGCACCATTGTGTAGGAGTGTCTATTGACTTGGGATTGCTAGAAAATAATGTTATATGGTAGGAACTAACTCTACTGTCCTCAACATCAGAAACTGAGCCTAGCTTATGTGAAGCCACCTTTCTTTTTTAAAAATCATTTTATCAGGGGCTCATACAGCTCTAATCACAATATATGCACACATACTTTGTGTCATTATTTACATTTTTTTGGGGGGGAGAGCTCGTACAACTCTTATCACAATCCATCCATCCATCCATTATGTCAAGCACATTTGTATATTTGTTGCCATTATCATACTGAAAACATTTGCTTTTTACTTGAGCCCTTGGTATCAGCTTCTCATTTCCCCCCTCCCTCCCTCCCTCCCTGCTCTCCCCTCCCTCATCAACCCTTGATAATTTGTAAATTATTGTTATTTTGTCATATCACACACAGTCCGATGTTTCCCTTCACCAACTTTTCTGTAGTCCATCTCCCTAGGAGGATGTTATATGTAGAACCTTGTCATCAGTTCACCCTTTGTCCCCCACCCTCCCTCCACCCCCCTGGTATTGCCACTCTCAGCACTGGTTCTGAAGGGACCCCCTGTTCTGATTCCCCATGTTTCCAGTTCTTCTCTATACCAGTGCACATCCTCTGGTCTAACTGGGTTTATAAAGTAAAATTGGGATCATGACAGTGGTGGGGGAGTTCTTCTCTTGAAGCGGTTTTCAAGATGTACAAACAAAGGAGTGTTTTATGTATGGTTCCTGCAATAACTCCTTCTTAGGGAGATCAAATTAGACAATCACATGACCTGAGAGCAGATGCCTCCTCTGTCTTAGGGTTTATCCGCATAGTCGTGGTCATACACAATATTTTTCCTTTTGTGGTTAACTAACTTCCCTCAGCAGAATGGTTTTTAGGCCATGCCAGGAGGTGTTGATGGTTATATTACTATTTTTTAGGGATACATAGTATTTCATGTATGCAGATTTTGAGGCCTTGAGACTATAGATTGAGAATCTCCACATGTTATTAGAAACATCTGAAGTGTTCTATGGGCAAAATCCACTGCTTGCCTATTGGCTGTACTGTGGTGGTTTGCATGTTCCTGTGATGCTGTGTCCCTGGGACTTGAAATACCAGCAGGGTCACGCATGGAGAATATCAGAGTTTCCGGGCTAAGAATAGACTTCAAGGAAGGATAGGCTGTCCATTTCTGAGGGTGTGGGCTCTGAAATCCTTCTGACTAGCAGTGAAACACTATCAAATACAGTGCCAGAAAGTGAGCCCCTCACATTGGAAAGCATTCAAAATATATGGAAGAGCTGTCTTCTCCAAGGAGAGTTGCCTAATGATGTGGATGGAGTAAAGCTTTTGGGACCTCCATTTGCTGATGGGGCATGGCTAAGAATGAGAAGAGGTAGCTGCAAGCAACCATTAATAATTGGAATGGTAAATGTGCAAAGTATGAATCTAGGAACTTTGGAAATGGTGAAAAAATGAAATAGGCCACATAAAGCTTGATATCCTACACATGTGAGCTGAAGTAGATT
The DNA here is from genome assembly GCA_004026705.1 of Nesogale talazaci. Lineage (NCBI taxonomy): Eukaryota > Metazoa > Chordata > Mammalia > Afrosoricida > Tenrecidae > Nesogale > Nesogale talazaci. Next base: position 9,079 of record PVJH01016578.1, read on the forward strand.
GGCATTGGTCATTTTGAATGAGACAAACATGGTATACTATGCCAGGAATAACAAATTCAAGACTAAAAAGAGTATTTGGGAGCCTGCCCCAATCCCAGCTACATGGACAGCTGCCCCTTCCCCCAGAAGAATTTACCTCAGAGGACAACACTGAAGCTGCAGCTCAGGATGCACAGTTGCAAATGAAGGGGGCGGAGGGAAGAATAGAGCACATCCTGGCCCACCAAGCCCTAAGGACGATATCCCCGCTCAGAGTGGCCAATGCACAGAGGACCATATGGTCAGCCCACTGTGAGACATGACATCTCTCACTGACCCACAGCCCTCCAGGGGACACCACAGGAGACCCAGTGTGGGAATTGTGTCCGATCTGACCCCACCACACCGAAGCAGAACACTGAGGGCAGGCAACAGAACAGCAAGGGGAGCAGAGCAAAGAAGTCCTGAGGGAGTTCCAAAAATAGACTTTGGGGTCAGGGCGTGGCACCCCATCAGACTCAACTGAAAAGCACTCTAAGAGGTCAACAAACAGATCTTGAACTATTTACAGGCTTTTCTTTTTTTTGTCATTTTTTTTTTGCTGCTATCATTTTGTTTTCTTTTGTTGCTTTGTTTTGCTCTCTCTTTTTTTTTTGTGCACATTATTATCTCTGTAGGTCTAACTAGATAAGATAGGCTGGATAAACAATATGGAGGAGAAAACAATGGGACTGATGGTTCTGGGAGATATGGGAGAGGAGGAAATAGGGGAAAGGAAGTGGTGTTAATCAACCCAGGGACAAGGGAACAAGTGATCCAAAATCAGTGGCAAGGAGGGTGTAAGAGGCCTGGTAGGGCTGGATCAAGGGCAATGTAGCAGAGAAATTACTGAAACGCAAATGAAGGCTGAGCAAGATAGTGGGACAAGAGGAAAGTAAAAGGAAATAGAGGAAAGAGCTAGGAGGCTAAGGGAATTTATAGAGGTCTAAATACAGGCATGTACATATTTAAATGTATTTATATGATGATGGGGAAATATATCCATGTGCATATATTTATAGGTTTAGTATTAAGGAAACAGAAGGACATTGGGCCTCCACTCAAGTATTCCCTCAATGCAAGAACACTTTGTTCTATTAAATTAGCATTCCTTGATGCTCACCTTCCCAACACAATAGCTGAAGACAAATGGGTACAGAAGCAAATGTGGTAAAGAAAGTTGATGGTACTTGGCTATCAAAAGATATAGTGTTTGGGTCATAAAGACTTGAAGGTAAACAAGTGGCCATCTACTTCAGAAGCAATAAAACCCACATGGAAGAAGCACACCAGCCTGTGTGATCACAAGGTGTCGAAGAGATAAGGTATCAGGCATCAAAGAACAAAGAATCATATAATTGTGAATGGGGGTGTGTGTGTGCAGATTGGGGACACAAAGCCCCTCTGTAGACAGTTGGACATCCTTTTACAAAAGGGTCTCCGGGAGGAGATGAGCCAGTCAGGGCACAGTGTAGCAATAATGAAGCATACAACTTTCCTCTAGTTCTTAAATGCTACCCTCCCACCCCACTATCATGATCCCAATTCTACCATACAAATTCAGCGAGACCAGAGGATGTACACTGGTACAGACAAGAACTGGAAACACAGGTACTCCAGGACAGATGATCCCTTCTGGACTTGTGGTGAGAGTTATGATACCATGAGGGTGGAGGGAAAGTGGCAAGGATTATAAGTATCTACATATAACCTCCTCCCTGGGGGATGGTGAAAGGAGATGATGAGGAGTGTAAGATATGACAAAATAACAATAATTTATAAATTATCAAGGGTTCATGAAGGGGGGAAGGAGGGGGAAAATGAGGAGCTGATACCAAGGGTTCAAGTAGAAAGCAAATGTTTTGAGAATGATGATGACAACAAATGTACAAATGTGCTTGACACAATGGATGTATGTATGGATTGTGATGAGTTGTACATGTCCCCAATAAAATGATTTAAAAATAATTAGAGACAAGTCAGAGGAGGATGTGGGAAAAGGAAAGCTAATAACAATGAATAGAAGAAAATGTTCCTAAATACTTGAGGTGATGATTGCACAACTCTTAATATGACTGAATGATTACATTGTAGGATATGTGATGTATATGCCAATAAGAGTATTTAAAAATTAAAAAAAGTTATTTCAAGATTTATCTTGAATAATGATGTTAGCATATTACTTATAAGCCTAACTAGCCAGTTCAACTATTTACAATAGTTGTACAATAATACAGCTATTATTCAGGTTCACACACCAACTTTTCAAGCTAATGATGCAGAAATTGAAGAACCCTACAGTTTTGTTTTCACTCTGCAATTGATCAAACATGCAATTGAGATGAATTGATAATTTGGTGTTTGAGTGCAAAAGTTGGATAGTAAGGAAATGAAGCTGGATATCCCATGATAGAGTTTCGGAAGACTATTGGCTTTTTCTTGCAAGTAACCTTTCCAGCAGCACAAATAGGGAGGGTAAACATGGATCCTGCCTGACGGAAAATCTAGACATCAGATTGATGCCATCTGGGGGAACATCTGTGAGGGAAAATGCTGACTTGGAACAGATCATTAGTTGCTTGTATGTAAGTTTAGGTTGAAGGTGAAAAAATTTAAAACAAGTCCCTAAGACCTATAAGACAACCTTTAATAAATCCTACCTGAATTTTTAGAATATATCAAGAATAGATTTTAATCATTGAACACTGATGACAGGAGACCTGATGAGCTGTCGAACGACATCAAGAACATTATATGTGACGAAAGTAAAAGGCCATTAAAAAGACAAGAGAAAGAAAAGAACAAAGTGATGTCAGAAGACTATGAAACATACTTTTGAACACACAGTAGCTAAAACAAATGGAGGAAATGATGAAGTAGAAGAACTGAACAGAAGGATTTAAAGAAAACTATTATAATTCAATGACTATGCAAAGGTATTCGACTGTGGGATCATAAACTATTGATAACACTGGGAAAACTGAAAATTCCAGAACACTTAACTGTGTTCATGTGGAACCTGAACTTAGACCAAGAGATTGTTGTTCAAACAGAACAAGGGGATGCTGTATTGCTTAAAAATGTTACTTGAAATGAGGCAGATATGTATCAGGGTTATATCCTTCCATCATATTTATTTAGTCAGCATGCTGAGCAAATATCAGAAAGGGTGGAGTACGTGAAGAATAACACACTATCAGGATTGCAGAAGGCTTAGTAACCACCTGCAAATGACACAATCTCGTTGAGGGTGGAGAACTCAAAGCGTTAGCATTTGTTGATGAATACCAACGGCTATAGTTTTCATTATCTACTTCATTCTTTTCTTTCTCTCTTGTCTTTTTAATGGCCTTTTACTTGTAAAGAAAACTCAAATCCTCAAAACTGGACCAATAAACACCATGAGAAAAAGTCTAAGTGGTCACGGATTTCATTTTGCTTGAATCCACAATCACTTCTCATGGAAGCAGTTAAGGAATGAAAAGGTTAGGACAAAGTTGTCACTTTGAGGACTGAGGTGCATTTGACCCATGCCATGGTATTTTCTTCCTTCCTTCCTTCCTTTTTTCAACAGGGTCACCTGGGTTTCTTTGTACAGACAGCACAAGAAGACAGCAGCGAGGTCACGCAGACACAGCCCAGGGCTTACCCCAGCCCCTCTGGCCCTCACACAGAGGACTCGACTTTGTGGGAGCTGGGATGCCTTTGGGGTTGGAGCTGGGACTGGGCGCCTTTGGGGGCTTGAGCTGGGGCCGGCCGCCTTTGGGAGCTTTTGCTGGAGCCTTGGCTGGAGCGTCAGTCTTGCTTTGTGCCTTGGCCTTGGCCCTTGGCAAAACGTGCCCGAGCCCGCTCACCAAGCTTGGGGTGAGCGATGTAGGCCAGTCGTCTGAGCTTGTGGTTGATGCCCACTGGGGTCTTGCATGGTATTTTCAATCACCTCATATACATGCAGAAAGCTGGATGATGAACAAGGGAGACCAGAGAAGGGTCTATGCTAAATGCGTACGTTATGGTGTTGGTGAACAATATTGAGCATAACATGAATTACCACTACTCATCTGTCAGTTTGTTGTACTGTGGTGGCTTGCATGTTGCTGTGATTCTGGAAGCTATGTCCCTGGTATTTAAAAATCCAGCAGTCATCTAAGGTGAACAGGTGTCACCTCAGCTTCCAGACTAAGAATGGACTACAAAGAAGAAATAGACTGCCCACCTCTGAGGGGGTTATGCCTGAAAAACCTTACCACTAATAGTGGGTCATTGTCAGGTAGATTGCGAAGGCAATCAAAACATAGGAGTGGGGCCTAACTACCTTTGTCTGAAAAGTGCTGGTGCAACACTTGTGAGGATAGTGCAGGCCCAGGTGCTGGTCCGCTCTGTTGCGATTGGGTTGCTGTGAGGATGAACTGACTGTCCAGCCCCTAACAACAGCAATAGCCCACAGTCTGCCACAAGTCTGCCTGGAAAGAAGTGCCGTCAGAACACTCCTAAGGTATGAGGGTGGTAAGAGTTCGTGTCACATACTTGAGGCACGTTATCAGGAAGGACGGCTCCCTGGAAAAGCGTATCATGCTTGATAAAGTCGAGGGTCAGTGAAAAAGCAGAGGAACCTCAAGTAGAAGATTCAGTGCGTTGTCTGCAGCTGTGGACTCACACGTACTGGCAGCCCTGAGGAGGCTGCAGGACAGGGCGGTGCTTCTTTCTGCTGTCCACAGGGTTCCTATGGAGCGAAATGGACCCAACAGCCCCTGACAGCAGCAATCCACAAAAAATAGAGCTCTACTCCAATATTGGTAAATTTATTTGCAAGGCATACACTTGCACTACTTGCTAGTAGTTTTAAAAAATAGCTTTCTTTTTATTATATGAAATAGTATAAATAAGAAATCTAACCTTTCCCCTTGGCTTGCTGGAGATAACTTATTATAGAGCACTGTTTCCCAAAGTGGGTGATCCACCCCGCAGGGGGTGCTGGCATGGTCCAGGGGGCTGCAAAAACAGATGCCTGCACTTTATTCTGCATTGTGGCCTATAGTACAAAAGCTTTGGATTGCTCTGGGAGCGCTGAGTAATTTTTTTCTCTCAAAAGTGGAAGGTCAGACCCATTTTGGAAATCCTGCTGTCCGTGGAAGGGTAGCAGAGCCCCGGCCGGGACTGCTGGCCCACACTGTGCAGAGGGCATCTGAATCTGGAGAGCAGGGCTGTGGGCAGATTGAGGATGGCACACAGGGGCTACCTCTGAGATGGCTATTTCACACCATTACATGGGATTTGAAAGTCAGAATGCATGGTGGCAGCTTCTGGCTTGCTGAGGACAGTGAGGTGGGCAGATACCCACGGGAAAGCAGACACAATGTGGGGGAAGTGGAGAGCTTTGGGCACTGTCAGAGAAATGGTAGATGAGGAACAAAGTGGTGGATGTAAAGGAGTCATCAGAACAGTGGTTTCTGGCCAAAGGTGCCTTTTGGAATTATTTCCCAAGTTTCAAACGCGTTCCTTCACTCACGCTGAACAGTTATCATATTAAGCAAACGTACAGAAAGCGCTAACCCTCTTCCCATCGAGTCAATTCCAATTTGCAGCAAACTTAGAGGACAGAGTAGAACTTCCCTAGGGGCTTTCAAAATGGCGATCTTTACAGAAGTAGACGGTTGGATCTTTCTCCCCCAGAGTGCCTGCTGGGTTTGAACTGCTGACCTTTGGGTTAACAGATGAGTGAGTGCTCAGTCAAGGCACCACCAGGGTTCCTTGATCCATGTGAAAAGATCTTTCATTTTGCCTCTTTTATCTGGAAAGTTGTCAAGTTCACAAGGCAGGTGGTTTCATGCCAGCCAGGAGCTTTTCAGGGGTAGCTCTGAATGTCTGTGGTTCATTGAAAGTTTGATGAACATATTTTAATTATTTCTTGATAAATGTGCCATCTTCTGTGGACAGGATTTCCTGAAACCAGGAGGCCTTTCTTGTTGAGAGGAAAGGCTCAAGGGAGAAATAATAAAAAGGGGCCTTTTGGAAGAAATGTGGGGCTCCTGCTGGGCTGATAGGATGAGGGACTCTGAACTACCCATTAGCACACAGTTGGGGACATAAAATTTTGGTGACTTTATAGATGTAGTTGGAACTTTAAAAACATCAGCACTGTGAGAAGCTGTGCCCCAATTTGCATTTAATGAACCTGAAGATGAGACTGAATACATTGCCCTATTGAGGGCCAGATTATCAAATCAGATTTCCACGAATCAGAGATCTTACCTGGTATCAAGATTTATTAGTAAATCAGTCTTCCTGTTTTAAAGAATACCTTATTATTGTTCTTGTTCTAAACTTTGTGTTGTGATTTGGTTGAAAGTTTAAGAGCAAGTTGGTTTTCCGTTCAGCATTTTGTCCGTGACATTGATTGCAGTTGCCACAATGGAATGGCCCTCTTCCTGCTTCCTCCCTGGGCCGACTGTTTCCTTTAGTCCCCCTTTCCTGTCCCCCTTGCCTTCTGAGCTTTACACAGAGCACACTGCGGCTCATTTTAATCTCAGATGGTTGATTATTCTAGAGTGTATATTTTTCTAGTGTCATTGTTCACCATATAGGTCTATCCATGACTGAAAGTTGAACCATGGGAATGTTTTGAGGGTTCCCCTAGTCTTTATTAGGCCAGTAAGTCTAGTATTTTTTTTTTATTATTTTATATTTTGGACACACTTTTCTCCTATTATATCTAAGACCTTCTGACTGTGGTAGCTGGGTACCATTTAGTCTCATTCTGGTCTTAGTACCATTCTGGTCTCAAGGTTATGGCAGCTAAAGTTCAAATGGTCTATTTGTCCTCAAGACTAATTATTTCCAGGCATCTTTAATTATCTTTGCTCTTTGCTCCAAATGGGTTGAGAACAGTAGTTGAACCTTAGCTGGCCATTCACAAGCTTTTAAGGCCAAGTTGCTACTCAGAAAAATAGGATGTAGAACATGACAGTTGCCTTGATTATTTTGTGCTGGCCTCTTCCGTTTTGTATATTGCCTTTCCCTTCACTCAAGTTAGCGTGTGTACCCTCTTGTTAGTGATTTTTTTCTCCCTTTCCCCTCACCCTTGGTAACCTTCAGACAGTGTTTATTGTTGTGAGTAAATCTTTTCTTGACTTTTTTTTTTTTTTGGCAGTGTGCTCCTACAATATTTTTCATTTGTGATAAACCGGTTTCACCAACCCCATTTGTCAGTCAGTTTGTCATACTGTGATGGCTTTTGTGTGGCTGTGATGATGGAAGCTCTGTCATTGGTGTTTCAAATACCTGCAGGGTCACCCCAGGGGAACAGGCTTAAGCTCAGCTTCCAGGCTGAGAACAAACTCCTAAGAAGGAACTGCCTCCCCACTTTGGAAGAATTAGCTGCTGAAAACAACCTAGTCGCATCAGAAGGCCTCCTGAACAGAAGCAGAGCATGGTCAGAGGGAGTGCCAAAAGATGAGTGCCTCAGGTCAGAAAGCATTCAAATCTGACTGAGGAAGAGCTTCCTTCTCAAGTGAGAGCTGGCCATAATGCTGTGTAAGTGCAGCCAGGAGGAGTAAGACTTTGGGATCTGTGTTGGTCAATGGGGCACAACTGAAAATCGGGAAAAGCCAGCTTCAAAAATCTGCTTATAATCAGAACTTGTACTATACGAAGAATAAATCTAGGAAAATCAAAACTTGTCAAAAATGAAGCGGAAATCCCAAAGATTGATAGCCTAGACTTTAGTGAACTGAAATGGAATGGTATTGGCCATTTTGAATCAGAAAATCATATGGTTTCCTGTGCGGGGGGTGACACAATCAAGAGATGTAACATTCATTGTCAAAACGGGCATATCAAGATCTATCTTGAAGTGCAATGATGTCTATGATAAGGTTGTATGTAATAGACTGCTAGGAAGTCCAGTTAATACAACTATGATTTAAATTTATACACCAACCACTGAAGCTAGTGAGGAAGAATTTGAAAAGTTCTAACCATGTCTTCAGTCTGAAATGAATCAAACCTGCGATCAAGATGCATTGATAAGTATTGGCAATTAGAATGTAAAGTGGAAACAAAGAGGAAGGAATAGTAGTTGGACATATGGCCTTGGTGATAGAAACAAAGCTGGATGTAGGATTTTGCAAGACTAACGACGTGTTCACAGCAGATATCATTTTTCAACAACACAAATGGTGACTATACACGTGGCGTTATCGAGATGAAATACACTTAAATCAGATTTACTACATCTGTAGGAAAAGATGATGGAGAAACTTAAAATTAGCAGCTAAGACCAAGTCAGGAGCAGAATGTGGAACGGACCATTAATTGCTTATCAATAAATTCAGCTTTTAGTTGAAGAAAAGGAAAATAAGTCCATAAGAGCCAAAATATAACTTTGAGACTATCCAACTTAAATTTTGAGATTATTTCAAGAGCAGATCTGAGGCACTGAACACTAATGACAGAAGACCTAATGAGTTGTGGAAAGACATCAAGAACATCATACAGGAAGCAAAAAGTCATTACAAAGACAAGAGGGAAAGAAAATATCAAAGTGGATGTCAGAAGAGACTCTGAAATTTGCTCTTAATCTGAATAGAAAATCCAAAGGACAGCGTGAGAACACAAAGTCAAATATTATGATGAAATGTGCAAACAGCATATCTGAAAATTAAAGAACTCAAGAAAAAATCCAAGCTTCTGAAGATAAACCAGTGGCCATGTAGATGAGAAGCAACAAAACCCACATGAAAGAAACACACCAGTGTGATCATGAGGTGTCAAAGGGATCAGGTATCAGGCATCAAAGAAAAACAACAAAAAACCATACCATTGTGAATGAGGGGGAGTGTGGAGTGGAGACCTAAAGGCCATCTGTAGCCAATTGGACATTCCCTTACAGAAGTGCCTGGGGAAGGAGATGAGCCAGTCAGGGTGCAGTGTAGCAATGATGAAACATACAACTTTCTTCTACTTGTTTAATGCTTCCTCTCCTATACTTTCATGAACCCAATTCTGCCTTACAAATCCAGCTAGACCAGAGGATATACACTGGTACAGACAAGAACTGGAAACACACGGAGTCCAGGACAGATAAATCCTTCAGGACCAATAATCAGAGTGACAAGGATCTACATATAACCCCCTCCCTGGGGGATGGACAACAGAAAAGTGGGTGAGGGAGACATCGGACAGTGTAAGACATGACATAAAAATAATAATTCATAAATTACTAAGGATTCATGGAGAGGGGAGGCAGGGAGGGAGGGGAAAATGAGGAGCTTATATCAAAGGCTCAAATAGAAAGCAAATGTTTTGAGAATGAGGATGGCAACAAATGTACAAATGTGCTTGACACCATGGATGTATATATGGATTGTGATAAAAGTTGTATGAGCCCCCAATAAAATGATTTAAAAAAATTCAAACCTCGAGCTACCGTCTTTAAAGATTCTAAGGACAAAATACTGAATGATTCCAGAAGCATCCAAAGAAGATGGAAAGAATACACAGAGACACTACATCAAAATGAACTAGTGACATCGCACCATCTCAGGAGGTAGCAGATGACCCAGAACCAACGGTACTGAAGGAAGGCATTCAAGTGGCACTGAAAGCATTAGACAAAACCAAGACTCTAAGAACGGATGAATTTCCAATGAAATGTTGCAGTCAGCTGAGGAAGCCCTGGAAGCACTCATTCCTCTGTGACAGGAAATTTGGAAGACAGCTACTTGGCTGAAAGAGATCCATATTTATACCCACTAAAGAAATAGTGACCCAACAGAATACTCAAGTTATAAAACAATATCATTGCTATCACATGCAAGCAAAATTTTGCTTAAGATCATCCAACAACGGTTGTAGCAGTGCACTGACAGAGAGTTGCCAGAGGTCAGGTGGGATTCGGAAGAGGACATGGAATAAGGGGTGTCATTGCTGAAGCCTGATGGATCCTGATTGAAAGCAGAGAATACCAGAAAGATGTTTACTTGTGTTTTGTGGACTATCCCAGGACATCCGACTGTGGACCATAACCAACTTTGGGATGGCCTTGAGAAGAACGCTCCGTTGTGCTAATGAACCTGTGTGTGGAACAGGGGAGACTAGTAAGTGTTGGTAAAGTAGAGGAGCAATGGAAATGAGGAAGATTCTCCATGAGACGGAGTGACATGAGAACAAGTGTGAGGACGGCACCGGGCCGGGCAGGGTTTCATTTTGTTATGCATACATAATGTTGCTCTGGTTGAGAGCCAACTTGATGGCACCTAACGACAATTTCAATCAGTATAACACTTCATGGTGTGATCATTATTCTTCAATGTGGTGCAGTGTTCCATTGTGTGTGAGTGATAGGTTTTTATTCGTTTGTGGAGACTTATGAGCCTTGAGGGAGTAGGGGTATACACTGGACTGCAAAACTCAAGGTCAGCAGTTTGGAACCCAGGAAGAAGCGGCTCTCAATTCCCCCAGACAGCCCTGTCTTAGAAGCCGACAGCGTGCCTCTCCCTTGTACTGAGTCGGCACCGACTCGCTAACAGTAAGTTCTGAGTGAGGAGGCTGCTCCTATCTCTTTCCTTTTCTAAATAATGGAACTTATAATCATTTCAAGAATACAAGTAATCAGGAGAGACAGCCAAACCTTGGAGAGGCCAGGGTCCACCAGAGTAGCTTTCCAGGCCCTTTCTCACACTTCCAGTTGCTCATATTTGCATATGAGATGCCCAAGAAATGTATGCAGCTAATACACTTACATATAAAGGGAGTTATTTTGGCTTTGAAATATATTTCTTACATACTTAGTAGTACAGCCTATAAAACCAAAGGAATCATGCTTTGTAAATCCATAGACTGCAGTTTTTGTTGTTTGTTTTCACCATGAGCATCCCAGATCCCCAGGTAAAGCAGGCACAGCATACTGAAAGCATTCTATAGATATGAGTTCAGAGTTAGCAAATATCACTGTGTTATTTCCAGGGGTCTATCATTAGCATGTTTAATAGAGGATTTCTAACTAATATTCTGTCCTTCCCCTATACACACCCACATCCACTCTGTGGCTTAACTATTTTCTTCCTACCTTCTCTTCAGGAATCCATATCAGACCAGGATACACCCAGAGTAGCAGCTAGGCAATTATTTCTGTTTGCAATAAGGCAATTATTTCTGGTTGTAGCCATCCTAATTCCTACTTAATTGGAGGTGGGTGAAGTGAATGCTACACTCCAGGAAAATCACAATGCAGCTGCTTTCTCTCCTTAAGCCAAACCCATTTGATACCCAGTTAACCTCAAACTATTGCCCTTGAGTCACTTCAGACTCATGGAGACCCTATAAGCCAGGGCAGATCCACCCCATAGGTTTCCTAAGGCTGTAATCTTTACAGAGCAGGCTGCCACAGCTTGAGAGAGAGAGAGAGAGAGAGAGAGAGAGAGAGAGAGCAAGCGAGTGCTGGTGGGCTCGACTGGCTTTTCTGTGAACAGTCCAGCCCTTAGCCAATGTGTCACCAGAGCTCCTCTTTTTTTTTAATTTATCATTTTATTGGGCGCTCATACATCGCTTTCCATCATACTTAGTTCAATACATAGTTACATACACTGTGCCAAGCACCCCCACTTGCCTGTCCTCATTGACATTCTCCCAACATCTGCCCCTCCACTTGGGCCCTTGATATGGGCCCCCCTTCCTTTACCCCCTCCCCCCAGTCCTCATTACTCTGCAATGATTATTGTTTTGTCATATCTTACACTGCCTGACATCTCCCCCTGCCCACTCCTCCCTACGTCTGCCCTCCAGACAGGAGACAATCTGCAGATCCACACAGCTGGCTTCCCTTCTCCACTCCACCCTCCCTCCACCCATCCAGCCACTTCACTCCCACCACTGACCCTGAGGGGTCCATCCACCCCGAGTTCCCTCATGTCCAGTTCCCACCTCCACCAGCGCACCTCCTCCAGTCCAGCTGGAGCTGCAGGGCAGATTTGGGCTGTGATGGTTGGGGGGCAGAGCTCCTCTGTAGCACCAAATACCAAACTCACTGCCACCACGTTGATGTTGAACTCATAGTGACCCTGCAGCATAGGGTAGACCTGTCCTTTGGAGTTTCTGAAAACAACTTTTTACAGGAATAGAAAACCCCATCCTGCCCCCAGTAACAGTGTGAATTTGTAGAATACACATCTCTACAGGTTCTTCAATGTCTTCCATTGCTCTTAGAATAACTTCAAAACCATACTACAGCCCACAGAAGCCTGTGGGGCCTCCCGTCAGCCACCTTCTCAGCCTGAACATCGACCACTTGTTCCCCTTCTGTCCTGCTTTCAGTGTCCTGAAGGTTCCAGGTTTCCTCCCGACTCAGAGCCTTTGCACACACTGTTTCCTCTCCTGGGAAAGCTCTGCCACCCTTCTGTAGTTAACCCTATTCATTCTCCAGCCCACAGCCTGAACCAACGTCTCCCGGGCCTCATTTCACACCGTCTCAGTCTCCTGTCTTTCTCAAGCCTCTGCTGTGGTGACCAAGTCCATGCAGGCTTTGTCAGGCAGATTCCCCCTTGTCCTAGTCTATATTTCTCTTGCTTTCTGTTCCAGGGCTTCGAAAGAGGCCCAGAGGAACCCACATGCTGATGTAGAAGTGCAGGGGAGTTAACACCAATGTGGCTATCCTTCCCCAGGGGGGACAGCAGTGATGCACAAACATGTTCTATTTTATCTCCAGGCCGGACCTGTCTGGTGACTCCTTGGAAATCCCAGACAGTGAAGCTTACTTTCTTGTCGTGCCAGCCGACTTACAGTAGAACCTTGTGTTGGCTTGCTCTCCTTTGCACTTTCTTTATTGGGCCGCTAAGCTCCAAGTCAGCAGTTTGAAACCACCAGGCACTCCACGGGAAAAAGGTTTACAGGATGACAACTTTACAAGGCAGTTCTACTCTGCCGACAGGGTCTTCATGAGTCGGAATCGACTAGATGGCAGTGAGTTTGGTGGGTTTTTTTAGTTTTTGCTTTCTCGCTGGCATCATTTCCCAACCAACTGACCTGTTCTTGGTTTCAGGCTCTGTCTTTGGGGGATCGCAGACTAAGACACAAGTCAAATGTTACTTTCTCTGCAAGGTCTCCAGCCACTTCCCGGATAGGCCTGGCCCCTGTTGGGTGATTGCATTTTTTAACCATTGACAGCTAACTCACATATCATACAATCTAGTAATTCAGTCATATTATACAGAATTGTACAATCATTCCCATAATCAACTTTAGAGCATGTCTTTTCTTTTTTCTTCCACTCATGAGTTTCTCATTCCCTCCCCCTCCCCAGCTGTGTCCCTAGGAAACTATTGTCCCAACAGTTTTACCTGTCCTGGACTTCTGAATGTACAGAAAAACACACAAAGTTAAAATGAGTCACAAAAGGGAAAGCAGTTGCCTCTGCACTTTTATTTGAGACTGTATTGTAGTCAGTACTATACGATTCCTATTTCTGCCCTCGACAGCATGAGGCTCCGTGAGTCTGGGGTCCGATTCTACTTTGCTTATATTATTGTACTATTGTGTTTGAACCTCTTGGGCCAAGCACAATGCCTGACACGTAAGCCAAGTCCATTGCCATTGAGTCACTGCCAACGCATAGCAACCCTGTCGAGGGTTCTGGGGCTGATGATCTTCACTGGAGCAGGCGTAGCTCCACCTTTCTTCTGAGGATCAGCTGTCTGATGTGAACTGCTGACCTGGAGATTAGCAGTCCAGCCCTGACTGAAGAGCATCAGCCTGGCGCATAGGAGATGCCTAAGTGACTGAATGAATAGGAGGCCTTTTGACAGGATTATGGGAGTCATTCAATACATGTGAACACAACGGACCGCCTCAATATCAGTGGTAAGGATGGAGATGTGTACAACATAAAGGTAGAAAAACAACTCCCTCCCAGTTTTTAATCTTTCTCCCTAAGAGTTTTTATGAAATGTTAAGGTGATAGACATGGATGACCTTTCATTTATATAAAGAAAACCTGTGGGCATAGTGGTTATGTGATGGGCTATGAGTCACAAGGTTGGCAGTTCAAAACCACCAGCTGTTCCACTAGTGGAGACTTTCTACTCCTCTGGGAAACTGAAGGAGGCAGTTGAACCTTGTCCTACAGGGTCACTATGAGTGGGCATTGTCTCAACGGCTGTGAATCTGAGATAGCTTACGTGGAATTGTCTATAGGTATTTGTGGACACATGATGCTAACCAGGCATGGCCTGGGCTTTCTCAGGTGGTCCAGGGAGGTTGGCTTGTTGGATGTCTCCGGTGTTGCCTTGGTGCCAGCTCTCATTCTTAGTGCCAGCACTGGTCCAAAGGCTCAGGTGACAATCACATCCCAGCCTGGCCAACAGGGCTTTTAGCAGGTTAGAAACTATTTTCATTAGCATGATTTTACTTGGATGAGGATGATGAGAAAACTGAAGCATGGAGAGGGAAAACACCCTGTCTTTTGTCACACAGATAATAGGCTAGGAATGTAGTATTTGAATTCATGCTTTCTGAGACTTGGTGTGTTTGAGTGGGTCCTGAGCGGCCAGTATCTGAGGCCCCTTCATCCAATTGGTAGTTCACTCAGGCGATGGTGTTCTTGCCTGACTGGGTGCTTCCCTAGGGCAGGAAATGGGTCTTCGGCATGAAGTGGGGAGCTCCCAACCACAGGGGTTGTGCCTCCCCCTCCAGACAGGGCGGGCATTCCTGGAGGCCAGAGACCATGCCTCCTCATTTGACTGTTGACTCTGTCTGTCTGTCTGTGTGCCTCCCCCTCCAGACAGGGCGGGCATTCCTGGAGGGCAGAGACCATGCCTCCCTCATTTGACTGTTGACTCTGTCTGTCTGTCTGTCTCCTCTATGGAAATGGGCCCAGTGGCGGCAGTGGTGGCGAGGGAGTCACAGCTGCCCCTCCATTGGTCTATGAAAATCAGGCACACTCATTTCCAAAGCCACTTTCTTTTGGGAGAGAGGAACTGCGAGCTGGTTAATTGTTTCTGGAAGCAGCATTTCATAGCCTTTGGGTCTTTCTCTGGATCAGGAAGCAGAGGGGAAAACAAACATGTCTGTGATGGCCTTTGAAGGCTGCAGTGTGAGCCTGCTCCAACCACCCATCTCTTGCAGGGACCAGAGTGGGACATGGGGTTCTGAACCCACAGCAAGGCCCTGGGGAGCTAGCATGGCTCACAGGGTGGAGAGGGGGAGACAGTGCTTCCTTGGGAGATGGCAGGTGGCTCTCTGGAGAGGGGCACTGATGGCCTGGGGGAGGCGGGACTTAAGTTTACCCACTGAGAGCTGCGTAGATGCAGAAGAATCTGGTAGCATGTAATCTTCCCTTACTTCATTCTTCCCATCAGGCTTGCTTGCTTCTCTGTTGAGGCCTCTGGGGTTTGGCTCCTGCACCATCAAACACTGTGCCCCTGGCATCCACCGAGCTCCACAGACAGGAGACATTGCTCCAATTGGCAGAGGGGGAACCTGGGGGCCGGAGAGGTTAAAAAGCTTGCTCGTTGGGGTGCATATGTGGCAAGGAGGTGGGAGAGCCAGGATGGCTGGTGTGACAACAAAGGTCCCACACTCGGAGGAAGCTGGCCTCGCCCACTTGCTGATTCTTTTTGATGAGTCACTTCTCAGATTCCACACTCCCTGCCCTCCCACTCAGAATGACCCTCGAGGACAGCTGAGAACTGCCCCTGTCGGTTTCCAAGGCTTTACCTCTTTACGGGAGTAAAACTCCTCATCTTGCTCCCTACAGCCACGTAGGTCCTGGAAACTTGGTGTCCTTGTCTCTGCTTCACGAAGGGGACCTGGTGGCACATGGGCTAGGCATTGGGGTGCTAATAGCAAGGTTGTTGGTTCAAACCTACCGACTGTGGGAGAAAGAAGAGGCCGCCTGCCTGGTCGAGCTTTACACTCTCAGAAACCCTACGCAGCACTTCTGCTTTGTTCTCTAGGGCTGCTCTGAGTCCCAGTTGACCTGACAGCAGTGAGTTTGGTTTTGGTCTTGGTCTTTGCTGTACTGAACAGCTAAGAGGCTGGCCTGGATTATATAATAGAGTGGGCAGGAGCCTACAGGCTAGGGGACAAATTCCACCTCTGCTGTCTTCTGGGCTTGTGAACTTGGGCCAATTAGAAACCTCTCACACAGTGTTATTTGTGAAGATTTTTAGAATAATGCCTTACCCGATGATCTCTTCCTCATTTGTTGACCCTCCAATCACGGCTTCTTATTAAGATTGCAACTGAGGTGGCAACTGGGGTCTCCCAGGTCCTGCCAGCCCAGGTATGGCTGGTTCTGATGTCGTTCCTCTG
Source organism: Nesogale talazaci (assembly GCA_004026705.1). Lineage (NCBI taxonomy): Eukaryota > Metazoa > Chordata > Mammalia > Afrosoricida > Tenrecidae > Nesogale > Nesogale talazaci. The sequence continues at coordinate 25,399 of PVJH01016578.1, forward strand.
CTCCCCTCCAGATCTCTGGGCACTGCCAGGCAGCGAGGTCATCTGCGGTTCTGTCTGAGGCCACCTCAACACCAAGGCTCGCCCTGACTACCAACCCACTCCCAGACTCCCCCCATCTGGCCTTCTTGTCCCCTCTCAGGAGTAAAAGCAGATGTGGGTCATCTGCTGGGTGGCTGCCTGTCTTCAGTGTCCTCGGGTCCAGAGCGCGCAGTCGCCCCCCCCCCCCCCCCCCCGCCACCGGGACATCAAAGGTCTTCCTTCCTTAGAGACACTTCCCCCCCTAAGAGAAAGTCTGCTGCCAGCTGTTAAGATAATGGATTTTTCCACTCAACTATGCAATTGTGAAGTGTCAATTGAAACCCCTGGCTAAGACCTTAGAACAGGCCGGACCTTAAAAGTCAGCAGAATGCTTTGTGCTCCTGCCTGCAGAGGGTGCCCGTGGTAGTTTGAATGACCATCCTGTAGAGCAGGCCTTCCTCCAGCCTGCCTCAGACTCCGCTGTGGGGACCCCTGGCCAACGGTGCAGGTGTGTGGATGGAGAGCGGCATTGTCCGAGTCTTCCTCTCGAGGTGGCTTGGGAGGGAAGGTCTAGGGGGCTCATAGATCAGGCAGGGGAGCCCCAGCCTGCAGCCTGCAGCCTGGCATCTCCCCAGTGAGCGCTCCGAGGAGCCCTGATGTTAGGTTGGAATACAATTGCAGCAGGAGGGACAATAACTAAGCCAATTTATTTTATCTCACCTGCATGAAGTTGGGGGTCTTTTTTGAATTGAAATAAGTAAATATATGTAAATGACATGCAAATCAGGCCCTTCCTGGATTAATAGAAAGGAAATTGAAGCTCTGGGTAGTGCTCAGGGCCTGGCATATGTCTGGTGTCTTGTGCATCGCGGTTCTGGTTTAGGGTGGGGGAGTGGAAGTCACTTGGGAATGGTGGGTCCGTCCTGAGATCCGGAGGTGGGTGGGGGCTGTCAGGCCATCTGAAGGGCTCCTCTGTGGTCTTAGGTGGGCAGGGATCTTTGTCAGGTCATGGTAGCATTGGGCACAGCCTTGTCCCTCCACTCCTTGCTCTTTCTCTCTTTCTGGGACCTTATGCGGTGTGACTTTGAACATGTTGGGGAGGACCTCTGCTTCCTTCATCCCCTCCTGCTTCCTTCCTTAGTTACAAAGGACTGGGTCCTGCTCTGACTGAGCCTCACAGAGGAATATTCTACACCCCCCTTGCTACGGCTGTGTTAGTGAGGAGATGTGTCACTAGATACTCCTGGCTACAATAGAGTTCAATCTGTCAGTCAAGTCCCAGCCTGATGACACCTCCTTGATGCTATAAACCATTTTATAAGAGCAAGACAAACAGAGGTAATCTCCCTCTGTGACTTCGTCTTCCTTCTTGTTGGGACTTCACTGGACTCCTGAGTGCTTCAAGGAGTGGCTCTGCGCTGCCCAATCGAGAGCTAGCTGGGAACATGGTGTCCTTCCATTCTTTCCACTGACATTGTATCCACCTGTGATCTTTCTGCTTCCCAGTTTATCATTCGGCAGCACAGGCATGTGGTCCTGTGAGTTTGAAGAGGAATTTATGGACTAGCATATGGGCTTGAGTTGGACTGGGCTGGGCTATTTTCTTGATACATAATTCCTTCTTGATATAAAGGTCTCTTATACATAGATGAATGTTACTGAAATTGTTTATCTAGATGACCAGTCTAACACACTCACTTTTTAGAGTCTTTTAGGAAAGTCCTACTTAGTGTCTATCCTAAATCCTTCCAACTGCAGGATAATTGACATCTTTGTTTTCTATCCTACATGGAGACAGACCAATAACAGAGACCCTTGTCTCTGACTGTGCCCTGGGATTGCCCAGAAAGTCTTGAGTATTCTCGCGGCCAAGCTCTTCCTTCCTGGTGTTCTGGATTGGTCTGGGGGCCCGCATGGATGGTGGGAGTGTGCAAAACTTCCTGCTGTTTCCAGTGTGTAGCGGCTTGAGAGGGGCCTTCCTACCATCACGAGAGTGGGCTGTGATCCCACTGGAGCCCTGGTGGCACCGCAGTTACTTGTAAAGCTGATAACCACAAGGTCAGCAGTATGAAACCACCAATCAGCTCCTCAGGAGAAAGACAAGGTACAGTCTCAGGAACTCACAGGGCAGTGAGGCCTGTTTGCTTGTTTTGGGTCCTATCCCTGGCCCTCCCCAGTGCCACCTGGCTTGTGGTGGCTGTGGAGGTAGTAGTGTCTCCTTGTGACTGTGCGGTGCAGTAGTCCTGGACTAGCCTCTTCATCTTGGTGTGCTTGGGCCCTTTCTGCACTGTCCTGCCAAGACATCTGGAGGGTTTCCCTCCTGGTTGCTGGTTGGCTGTCAGACACATGCTACCTTTCCTCAGTGAGCTCTCTCTCTGTGTGATGTAGGCCACAGCCCTGGACCATAGCCTGTGACCCATCGAGTCCTTACTGGCTCATTTCACCTAGGAGATTGCCAGGCCTCTGTCTTAGTCTGCAAGCTCTGCAGAAACCTGCCCACCATAGGTGACCCTGATGGTAGTGGACAAGCAGGAGGTCTGGCTTCCAGCATCCAGGCTCATACATGCCACACAGCATGACCACCTGACAAACATGGGTAGAATTGCTCCCTGAGGCTCTAAGAAGGGTTTTGTAGGGCCAGGTGCCTTCAGTATACCATGTCCTGCAATCCCAGCCAAGCCCAAACCACCCAACCCCACTGCTGTGAGTCCATTCCCACAGTTGGAGGCCCTGTGGACTTGGTAGAATTGCCCCCTGTGGGGTTTTGAGGCTGGGACTCTCTACAGCTCTGCAACGAAAGACTGGGGGTTCCCATTCTTTCCTGTGGGAAGCAGTCTCAGAGGTGAGGTAACTTTCTCAAGACCGCAGAGTCAGGGACTTCGTCAGGTTTTGTGGAGGAGCAAAGCCTCTATAAATATGAGGGACTTCCAAAAACTTGTGGGAAATGGAATAAAAAGATACTGGAATTTTCTCATAATCTCTTTGAAGCCCTGAACCCCAGTGGTGCAGAGGGTCATGACATTAGGCTGCTGGCCTCAATGTCAGCAGTTTGAAACTACCACCATCTCCAAGGGAGAGAGATGAGACTTTCTGTTCCTGGAAAGAGTCACGGTCTCGGGAACTCACGGGGCAGTCGAGCCCTGGCCCTCAGGGCTGCTAGGGGTCGGAGAGTTAGGTTCAAAGGGACCATATCACACATGCTGTGAGAGACACCGCCAAGCTGCCCTGCGTGCATCCGCCTCCGCTCACCTTACTGTTTGGGCCATCCACCTCTGGCCATCGCAGCAGGGGCAGGATGTGAACCCCGGTCTGTCTTCTCACTGGTGGCTGGTCCACCAGGCGGGGAGGGACCTTAGCAGGCCTTTGTGTGGGCACTCAGGGCTCTAGGCCAGGCTTCATGCTGATTAGCTTTGTGACCTTGGGACCTCGTCTCCCTGTCCTGTGTGCTGAGGGAGTGGCTGTGGGGCTGACATAAAATGAGAAGGTGCTTTGTCAACTGTGAGGTGTGACACATGTTCATTGCGCTTTATTCTGCCTCCCTGCCCCACAGTATGGGTGCCCTGGCCTGCCTCTCTCGCCCCCACCTGCCACCGTGCCACACAGAGGTGTTGGGAAATTATGATTCCCGGGCCTCCCTTGCTGAGCGCCCCAGGATTCTGTTTAATCCTCCCCGCTCGACAGAACACCATCAGTGGTCTTCCCCGGAGAACAGGGCGGTAATTAGGTTAAATAATTTAAAGCAACTTTTAATTTTTAAATAATTCTAATTTGCATCTGTGCAATTTGCTTTTCTTCCCTCACCACCACTCCTTCCCATGCCCCCACAGCCTTCCTGGTGTTAGTTGGTTGTTTATTTTAAAAGTTTTGCTTTTGCTTGGGGTTTCCATTCCCCCCACCCTTCCTGGCTAACAAATTTGCTCTTTGTGGCAGCCAGCCAGCTTGGACTCAGAACAGTCCCGGCACGTGAGGCAGAATTTGCTGACTTAGAGACATCTCAAAGACAACGTTTTCCCTCTGGGCCATCTCCCTTGGGAGACCAGGATCAAGGAAAACACACGGGAGCTGGTTTCTGCTTCTCTGCAGGCGGGTCCACTGGAGCTCCCGGCACTTGGGAGGAACTGCGGTGCTGAGGTGCTCACGGGGCAGGCTAGGGCAGGTGTGCGGAGGGGAGGAGCTCCAGGCCAACTTCTGACACACATTCTGCCCCTGCAGAACCTGCCCCTGCATCTTGATTTCTCTTCCTGCAGAGGGAACATAGCGGAGCGCGCCTCGCAGGGGCACAGGGGTGGAGTGGCCTTGGTGGCAGATGTGTTGTTTTCTCCTGTTAGATCACAAGTGTTCGAACAGTTTCAACTTTTTACTTTTTGTTTTGAGATTTTTTTTCAGACTTACAGGAAAGTTGTAAAAATAGTATCAAGAATTCCTTTACCCAGATTATCCAAATGTTAACATTTTAACACCTTTGCTTTCTCTTTTTCTCTCTACACATCAACGTGCACGAGATGTGCCCACATGCGCAGCACACACACAGACACACACACGCAGACATGCACAGCACACGCATGCTCGTGCGTGCGCTCCTCAGTGCCTCTCAATGGGAAGTGATTTTGCCCTCCAGGCAACATCCGGCAGTCTCACATTTGTTGTCACAATTGGTGGACGTCAAGGGCATCTAGGAGGTTGAGACCAGGGGTGCTGCTCCCAGCACAACACCTACTCACCATGACAGCCTTCCTACTGCCTCTGAGTCCTTTCGCACTTAGCCACAGTTCAGTGTTCAAAATCGGGGCATCCACGCCTAGACGGTGCAGGCTTGGTGTCCACAATGACCGGGAGTCTTCAGGGCCAGGCGGGACTCAGAATATTCCATTAGACCACGAAGTGACAGAGCCTGGGTTCCAGTCTGCTGAGATCAAGCCCCTGGCCCTGAGAGGCTGTGTCACCCCCCGAGGCCTCCGAGGGCTATGGCTGTTGGAGTGTCACCAGACTGATGCAGTGTCACTAGCTCAACTGGAAACTTTCCCGCCAGAAGTGACATTTGCGTGTGAGGAGCTGCCTCCCTCTGTGCCCTGCTGGTGAGGCTCCCGCTGAGGCCGGCTCGGCGGCATTGGCAGGGCTTCTGCTCTGCAGGTGTTGAGTCATGGTCCACTGAGTGCACGCATGCGCATTCATGAATGTGTGGGTAGGGGCCCTGGTGGCACAGAGGGTTACAGGTTGGGCTGCTAGCCACAAGGTCAGCAGTTTGAATCCCCAGCCACTCCACGAAAGAAAAATGCAGCTTCTATTCTTTGCAAAGACTTGCCATTTTGGAAACCCATAGGACAGAGACTCGATGGCTGTGTGTGTGTGTGTGTGTGTGTGTGTGTCTGTATGCATGTGCATAGGTGACACTGGCCCGTCACAGAGAGGGTCGAGGAAGAAGGCACGGCTGCTGGAGACAGAGTTGTGCTTGGCCAGACACGTTTGCTCCTGGATGTCACAGTCTCTCAAGTGTTTACTTCCTCCTTCATTGAAGTGTACTTTGCTCCTCTCCTACCTGGAATTGTTCCAGAACACAGGGTTTTAGGATTTGGAAGTGAAAAGATGAAACAAACAAATGTTCACTGCTTGAGATATGCCACCCCTTCCATGAATGTCATCTGGCTTCAGCCCCTGCCCTTTGTGGGAGAGATTCTCCTGCATGCGTGTCTTTGCTCGTAAGATGACCAGACGTCCCACTTTTTAACAATTTAACAATGTCTGCAGCATTTTAAAATTTAAAAAATATATTCATCAAACTCTTTTTTTTGAGGGGGGCATCACTGCCTCTGGTGGGAGTAGGAGGCCCAGCCTTGCTCCTGGAGAGTTGCTGCTGGATTTGAACTGCCAGTCCTGTGGGCTGCAGTTCCGCACACAACCACTACGCCACCGGGGCTCAGCCTAAAAAAGATATTATAATACTATTTTTTTTTGTGTTCTGTGAAAAGTTTTCTTGCTCCATATAGACCAAATTTTTAATCAAGAACCCCCCTTCCCTCAGCAATGGTGTCCCGCTTAAAATCTGGTCACTTTAGGACTCTTAGGCGAGGAAACAGGATGTGAGGGCACGTCACACACCTGAGGGCTCTTACTGGTGGGTGGCAGAGCTAGAATGAAGGTGGAGGCAGAGTGCCATCTGTGATTTAAACCATCACCACTTCTTGGGCACATTTCATAACCTCCTGAGTCCATATTTCCTCTTCCTCAGATGGGACATAATTATGTCCATCCTAGTTGCATAAAAGAACAGATATATTGTTTGTCAGTTTGTAGTTTTCACCAGCACCAGTGGAATTCACCTGTGGGCTTGATGCCCCAATCCTGGGGTGGAGTCACCGTGGCTATTGACTTGGTGAGTCCAGTCCACTCATCGACAGACACAGAGCCCATCTGTGTACATTTACAACTAAACACCAGGCTAAATGGAAAACTTCTGCTACTAGGACTGTAGTTCGCACAGGCACGGGATTATTCGAAACAGCATGTGTGTACTGCCATCAGGCACGGGATTATTCGAAACAGCATGTGTGTACTGCCATCAGTGCAGGGCTCGGCACTTGTCTGCATCTGGTTCAGGGGACTTCAAAAGGAAGGCCTGATCCAAACAGAGGCTTCTGACAGCAGCTGCCGGGCCACTGAAATTCAAGGCAGATCAGTTCCGGAGGTCATGAAGACGGTTTTGTTTTTGGGGTGTGTGTGGAGGTGGGGGGTGGCTCCAAAGGAGCAATCTTGATAAATTTCCTTGAAGAACACGTTGTCACAGCAGCTCACTAGGCAGATGTTCTCAGAAGATGGGCAGCTGCATGGCGGAGAAGACCAGGACAGTCGTGTACCTGCTCATTCTTTGAGAGTAGCCAGGGTTGCATGTGGGAATTTTGTCGGGGAATCTTACCGCACCCACCCTTCAGCCCTGATCTTGCTCCTTCAGACTTCTTCTTTTTAAAAAAGCATTTTGTTGGGGGCTCGTACAATTCTTATCATCCATCCATCCATCCACCCACCCATCCATCCATCCATCCTTCAGTGTGTCAATCACATTTGTACATTTGTTGCCATCATCATTCTTAAAACATTTGCTTGCCACTCGGACCCTTGGTTCATGCAGGTGTTTGTGATCTTGTAGCATTCTTCTTCTACTCACTCATGTATGGAACAGCTGCTGACTCAAAGTTTTGATGGCTTTTCAGAGAATACTCTCCTTCGCCTGCTGCCTGGTCCTCATCTCCTTTGCAGAAGCCTCCTTTAGTGTCCCTAGGCCCTCAGGGAACAGAGAACTCTCAACTCCTTTACCACAGAGGAAGCTAATTCTAAAGTAGCTTATAACATCACCGCCTCTGGGGCTTCTGGTCCCAACCCTGGGGAGCCTGGGCTTTCTGGTAGTCCAGGTGGGACTGCTTTCTTGAGCTCTGGGCCCTTGGGCCCAGTCACACTCTCTCTGCTCCCCATAGAGTCTATACTATCCTAACACTGGATCTGTACTACCCTATGGAAAGGGTGGGGGTTGCTGTGGCTGAGAAAAGGTAGCCTGAAGGTGGTTGTGTGATCTGCTTGCGTTTCTGGTCAGGCACTCTGGATGCCTTGATGCTGGGCCTCTCCCTGTGGAACCTCTGCTGTCTGGCCCCCGCCCCTGCTTTGTGGGGGTTGGGTACTTCTCCCTGTTTCCTCTTGCCGGAGCTGAGGAGCAAGTCCTGGGCCCTGGCTGTTCTTTGAAGCAGTGGGTGTTTTGCCTGAGATTGTATTCTAATCTAGAGTGCCCTCTGAAAGTCATCTCCTGAGTCTATGGCACTGCCAGCATTTGGGATACAAGCCCAGAATAGAATTGATTGTGTTCAAACATAGAAGTGTTGAAATGGTGGAGCGTAAAACACCCACAAAAGCAGATACACTGTTTACTTAATGCAAATTGCATTTTGAAAAGAAGGTAAAGAATCTGGGTAGACGTGTGGGAGAAATTTCAGGGGGGCTTGCAATCCTGGTGGAATGCAACGTTCTTTCAGAATGAGAGGAGACCTGGGCTCCTGGTAGTGGTGGTGGTGGTGGTGGTGGTGGTGTGTGTGTGTTTGTGTTCGTGCTGCAGGCCTATGTGGGAGTGGAGAATGGGGAGAAAGTTGACAGATGTCCAGAATGTAGTTTGTCATCATTTGACATTTCACTTTTTTGAAACAAGAAAACCACTCCTATAGTTGAGTTTTTTCCATAGCGCAGTTCTTGGGAGCTTTGTTCAACATCACAACAATTTCTGTGGCATTTTTCCAGAGCAGGAAACAAAAATTCACAGCTGCATCTTGTTCCCTTAAATTTGCCTTCACAAAAAGATGAGGTTCTAGTGAAATTGTTTTTACGAAAAAATTCACGTGACAAGAGAGAACCTTCTTAGGCAATGCCACTGGGTGCACGAACTCAGAGGGAGTGGCTTCATGCTCCCCTGGGTGGAAATGTGTACTATGACAGCTCAGCCCAGCAGAGTTTTTCTCTGATTTTTTTTGGGGGGGAGGAGGGGGTACCCCTCTTATTCTTTGGAGAAATGTTCATTTGAATCATTTTCCCATTTCTTTTTTAAAAAACAATCATTTTATTGGGGGTTCATGTAACTCTTATCACGATCATAACCCCTCCTCCCTTCAGGACACCACTGGTCCTGAAGGGATCATCTGTCCTGAATTCCCCATGTCCCTAGCTCCAGTGTATATCCTCTGGTCTAGCTGGATTTGTAGGTAGAGTTAGGATCGTGATAGTGGGGGGTGAGGGGGGGAGAACTAGAGGAAAGTTGAATATTTCATTGTTGCTACACTGTACCTTGACTGGCTCATCTCCTCCCTACAACCCCTCTGTAAGGGCATATGACTTTACCTATTGATGAGCTTTGGATCTCCAATATGCACTCCCCCTCATTTATAATGATATAATTTTTAGTTTTTTGATGCCTGATAACTGATCCCTTTGACATCTCGTCGTCGCACGTGTGCTTCTTCCATGTGGGCTTTGTTGCTTCTGAACTAGATGGCTGCTTGTTTACGTTCAAGCCTTTAATATTTTTTGATAGCCGGACACCATCAGATTTCTTCACCACTTTTACTTATGCACACATTTGTTGTCAGCGATCATATCAGGAAAGTGAGCTTATAATGTTATGATTTTTAATTCTTGAAGCCTGATAACTGATCCCTTTGACACCTTGTGTTCATACACTCTGGTGTGCTTCTTCCATGTGGGCTTTGTTGTTTCTGAGCTAGATGGATGCTTGTTTACTTTCAAGCCTTTAAGACCCCAATTGCTATATCTTTTGATAGCCGGGCGCCATCAGCTTTCTTCACCACCTTTGCATATGTACACATTTATCTTCAGTTATCCTGTTGGGAAGGGGAGCATTATGGGATGCCAATTTAATAGAACAAAATGTTCTTGCTCTGAGGAAGTACTTGAGTGGAGGTCCAATGCCCATCTGCTGTCCTAATACCAACCCTATAAGTATATGCACATAGATCTATTTCCCCATCATCAAATATAAATATATTCACCTATGTACATGCCTTTATTTAGATCTTTATAAATGTCCTTTATCTTCCAGTTCTTTCCTCTGTTTCCTTTTACTTTCCTCTTCTCCCACTAACATGCTCAGCCTTCATTTGGGTTTCAGTAACCTCTCTGTGTTACATTATTCTTGATCAGTCTCTATCAGGCCTCTCACACCTACCTTGTCACTGATTTTGAATCACTTGCTGTTCCTTTTTCCCTGGGTTGGTCAACACTATACCTCCTTTCCCCTACCTCCTGCAGAGATAACAATATACCAACCCCCCCCCCCCCAAGGCATCCTAAGATGAAGTGACCAAAGAAAATAAACCGATGACAACAACAAAAAAACTCCATTGTCGATTGAGCCCCGGTGGCATAGTGATTGAGTGTAGGACTGCGGCCCACTGGCTTGGTGGTTCAAATCCAGCAGCACCTCTCCAGGAGCAAGGCTGGGCCTCCCATTCCCACCAGAGGGCAGTGATGCCCCCCCCCCCAAATGTTTTAAAAAGTCCAATGTCCAACAAATGTATTTAAGTAAGTAAAAAAAAAATAAAAATAATAATAACAAAATAAAACCTTTAAATAATTCAATGTTTGTTGACCTCCAGGAATGTCCCTCAGTTGAGTCCAATGGGGTGCCACACCCTGGCCCCAAAGCATATCCTTGGCACTCCTTCAGGAACTCCGTGCTCTGCTCCCCCTGCCATTCTGCTGTACACCATTAGTGTTTTGCCTTGGTGTGGTGGGCTTAGACTGGGTACAATCCTGATTTTGCTTCTCCATTGTTGTCCCCATAGGATCATGTTTCATAGTGGGATTGGCCATCTAATCCTCTCTGTGTGTGGCAATCATACGCTTATGTTAATTTCATGATTGAGATGTGGGGTTGGAGTCTAGCCTGTGAATCTGGAGATAGCCATTGAGTAGCCAATGAGGCCTCCGTGTGGGCATGGCTTTCTCCTGAGACATCTGGGAAATCTTGCAATATTTCCCTCATGGAGATGAGAAGCTATCTCTGAGTTGTTGGGAGTTAGTCTCAGAGACAATGAATTACGGACAAGACAAGATGGCAGTGTCCCAGGAGCTGGAAGAGCCGGAGGAGAAGCCAGATGGCCTTGCCCTGATGGAACCAGACCTCTGAAATTGGAGAAACCACCTGAAGACCCCTGCCAGCACTGAGTTGCTTCTACCACCACTGGATGCTGTTGATGGAGCCTGAGCCCTGGAAGCGAGGAGCCATGGAGAGACCCCTGCCAGCACTGGGACTCTGCACCCACTGGCCTGTGACTTTGTGAGTTGGAAGGAGACATTATAGACTGGTATTAGACATATGTGACTTTGTACTGGACTGGGTTGGGATGCTTCCTTAATGCCCCATTCCTTTTGTATATAAACCATTCCCTTATATCCATATGCGTGTCTACAAATTTGTTCCTCTAGTCTACACTAACTAGACTAACACACTGTGCATTGGCTGTTCTGAGTGGGGATGTAGTCCTCGGGGCTCGGTGGACCAGGATGCACTCCACTCTTCCTTCCTCCCCCTTTATTTGTTCTCATGTGCTTTGGTCAGCCATGTCCTATTCCTCAAGTTGCAGCTTCATTGCTGTCTTCCAAAGCAAACTCCCCTGAGGGGAGAGTTTGCCCATTTCTTGATGGGGTTATTTATCTTTTTGTTACTGGGTTGTAGTTCTTTTATATACTTTATATATTACACTGATCAGCTGGATGGTTTCCTAATAGTTTCTCCCATTCTGGAGGCTATCGTCCTACTCTCTTGATAGCATGCCTCTGAGGCAGGCTAGGGAAAAGACTAACTTTTTCCACCCCCATAATTCAAGTTGGGGTGACTTTGGAGGAATTTCCACAGGTCACACCTGTATCCAGTTAACTTTAAACTTGTGGCATCTGACAGTAGCCTATGTATTTTCAATTTTACCCTTCCTTGCATGGATCATGTGTTCTATAGTCCCACTTCCTTGCACTGAAGCATTAATCATCTGACCCACTGAGATTGGACAGAGGACCAAGAGGGGACTAGACATCTGTGGCTTCCAGATGAACCCAAGAAGAAAGAGCATCCAGGCAGAGTACTTGAACCTAAGAAACAGATGCCCAGTTCATGGCCACATCCATAACATGTGATGAACCCCCATCCAGAAATCTTTGCTACAGGTTCCATTTTGAGTACTTGTTGCATACCTACTCTTGTGGCTGTAACCCTGCCCATGTGGATTCAGCTCCTGGAATCCTCCTCCTCCTTTCATGAATAACCATAATGTCCTTCCTCCCCAATCTCCCTTAAAAACCTCTGCTTTCCCTTGTTCAGAGAGATGGGGTCTGTGTTGCCTTAGGTCCTCCATGTCTCCCCTTGCAAGGGGCTTCTATTTCTAATCAAGCTTTTTGCTTATGTGCAAGTTTAGCTCCCTGCTCTGCACTCTTACTGAACAGGGAAAGATGTTCCATTGGAAGTTTGCTCATTCTGGTAACACTTTGATGCTAAAAGTTTTGTACTTTGATGAAGTCTGACTTATCAGTTGTTTTCTTTTCTTTTTTGTCAGTTTGGGTGATCTGTGTATTTTAAAGAGTTCACCAGGAGTGCTTTGAGGAGAAGGGATTAGGGGAGGAGGGCAAGGTCAGTGATTCCTAAGCAGACCTTGGCAAAGGAGGTGGAGGTGGAGATGGAGGTGGAGATGAGGGGATGGTTTCAAAGCCTGAAGAACTGGGATAGCTGGAGCAGCCATTCCACTCAGCATGAAGTGCAAACGCTGCTCCTCATTGTGGTGCAGACAGGAAGAAAGCACTTGGATTTTCTTGTTCTGTTTTCAGCTTCGCTGAGGTATAATTGGTGCACCAGAAACTGTAAGGACCCTTGGTGCTGCAGTGCTGAAGCACTCACTTCCTAATCCAGAGGTCAGTGATCACAGCCTGCTCAAAGCAGGGGGAACACACCTGGGAATTGGCTCCTGTAAAGATTGCAGCCTAGGGACCCTTAGGGGGCAGTTCTCACTGAGGGGTACTGAGTTAGAACCAACTGTACATCATACAGCAACAGCACAGTCCGGGGTGCAGTTGGGGCTGTGACTTACATTTGTACCCACGAAACCAGCACCAGCTCCAGGCAACCATTGATCTGACGTCCGTCCCTGTGGGCTGGTAAATGTCTTCTAGACATTTAGGTACACGGATGCAGACACCATGACTGGGTACTCTTCTTGTGTGTGTCCTTTTTCGTGCAGTGTGATGATTTGCGATTCTTCTGTGTTAGGCATGTAGAGTTTTGTTGAGGCTTTGCTGCTCATTTGGTACCTAGATGGTGGTGGTGGTGGTGGTGACTCTTTGTGTTGATTCAAGGTGATTTCATGTGTAATAGGAAAAGAAACACGCTGCCCGTGCCATCTTCACAATGGTTGGCGTGTTTGAGTTCCCCCGTTACGGCAATTATGCTAGTCCGCCGCACTGAGGGTGCCCACGTTCCCGCTGGTCCTCTGGTTAGCAAGCATGATGTCCTTTTCTAGTGGCTGCTGATGACATGTCCAAAGTAAGCGAGTCAAAGTCTTGCCTGCCTTGTCTCTACGAAACATTCTCTTTGTATTTCTTCTACGAGCTGATCCCCTAGTTCTTTTGGTCTTCCGTGGTACCTTGATCAAGTCTTTTAAATCCTTAAACCTTGGCATGACTTCGGAGCTTATTAGAAATGCGGGATCCCAGGTTCCACCCAGACCTTCTGAATCAGAGGCTGCAGCTTAACGAGATCCTGGGCGATTTGCAGTGCCTGTTTGCAAAGCGCTGCCTTAAACATGCTGGCCTCTGTGGGCTTGCTTCCCTGGTGTGCGGGCTGGGGGTGCAGGGAGCTGAGCTGAGTTCCTTGCACTGGAGCCAGCCACTCACAGCTCATCAGCTGCGGGATGACCTCCCCTTTGTCTCACAGTATGAGTTGGGCATTTTATCCTCCCTCAGCCTCCTTCTCCTTGCCCTCTTCCCTAGACACCCATTCTAATGTGTTTGGAATATGTTCTTAAATATGCATGGATTATTGTAAAATATGTGGTGTCATGCGGTGTGAGGGTGTTTTAAATTTACATACATTTTATGGTGCTACAAATATCTCTTCACGCCCAGCTTTTCTCATTCAAGGTGGTGTTGGAGCAGGTCTGCCCATAGCTGATGCCAAGGACCCCCCCTCTCCCCCACCAAGGTGTTTGCACCACCTGTTCCTCGATGAGTGGGAGGCTTCAAGGTGGTCACTAGCTGCCTGCCCCCAGCCGCAGCTTCCTAGCCAATGTCTTTGTGAGTTGCACTTGAGTCTCTGTCTTTGTAAAGGAAGTGGCTTTGACTAAGTGACCGGAGTTGCCTGCAGCTCCGACTCCAGTAACTTAGTGGAGAAGTGGAAAGACAAGGTGAGATGCGGGCCCCCAACCTGTCAGCCAGAAGATCTGAATCGTTATGTTTCCCTTTGAGTTAAGCTTCTGGCTGACATCGTCCATGGTCTCCCATCCTTTGATAGTCAGAGTCCCTGAGACCTGCCCTTCTCCCCTGAGCTTCCAAGTGTCTTAACTTTGAGTTGTTTTTTTTCTCCCTGTGAATAATACACCAGCTGCTCCCGGGAGCCGAGTGTCGCACCAGTTTGCAGCTCTGTTTCAAATCCCCGAGTCTGCAAACGCCTCAGAAGGGAATGACAGTTCCTCCTCCTGTGTAATCATTTATAGATCAGGTAATGATTTCCCTCTCGGCTTAATGACAAGTCTATTCTTGGGAGAGCGGGTCAGCCTTGTCACATCCTGCTGGTGTTCCCTCTGGAGTGGGTCCTGCAGATCAAATGCTGTGGTCAGCTCTGGCGCCTAAGTGGGGTGGGGTGGGGGGGAGGGGAATGCCACTTTCTACAAAGGATTCTCAGGGCCTGTGAGACTCTGGGAGGAGGGGCCATGAGAAACAGCGGACACTATTGCCTTCGGTTCCGAGGTCATTGAGAGGCAGGCTCTGCCTGTGCCCCTCTGCATTCCACACACTGGCTGGCCGGAGGGGCCTGAGAGGGGCTGGCATGCAGAGCAAGAGGCTGGGGAAAAGCAGGAGAGAGAGATTCTCCTGGGAGTGAAAGGGCTGCCTAGTGAGTTTTCAGTGACATCCAAACTGGTTGCTGACCAGTTGTCCCAACTCCTTGTGAGCGTGAGCGTGACAGAGTGGGACTGTGCTCCCTGGCTCGGCATGGCTGGTTTCCAGAAGGATCTTGCCAGGTCTCCTGAGGCCCGGCGAGCGGACTGGCAGTGCCACCCTTGAGCGTGTTGCTGAGAATGTTAACTAGATGCACCTACTCAGGAGCTCCCAATGGAGTCCAACAACCATGCCGGCCCCTCACGCCTCAGCTCCACGGCCAGCCTGGCATGGGAGGTCCAGCTGGTTGCCCGAGAGCATGTCTCTCTAAGAGAGATTCAGCGGACCCCCGACCTCGCTCGGGGCACCCCTGACAGTTGTGCCGGCCCCACCGCACCTGAAACCCCTCCTCCGCGCTGCTGTGAGAGTGAGCTTCTTCCTCAATTACCCGAGCTAGTGAGCAGCAGCAAGCAGACACTCTTAAATAAAAGTCTAATTAAGAAAAAGCGGCCTGTGCTGTGGTTCCCCAGGGTGGTCTGTGGACGGGTGAGACTGGCCCCAGTTACACGGGTGATACTGAAGAGCGGGAACAATGGCGTGAGTTTCCATGAAGCTGCACATGTGCAGTATTAAGGACTGTGCTTTATTCACTGCCCCTGCCTCCCAGGCACTCATGAAAGTGGGCCAAGAATAGACATCGCAGTAGAAGGAGATAAAAGGTGGCTGCTGTTTGTACTGTCAGCTCAATCCCAACTCTCACTCAGCCCCGCTAAGGAGGAGAAATGTCCCAGGCGTGCCCCAGGTCTGGATCTTTCTAGAAGCTCACCTCCAAGCCTTTCTCCCTCGGAACCTCTGGGTGGGTTCCAACCACCAACCTTTCTGTTTGCCACTGGGTGCTTAGCTGTTGTGGCTAGACTGAAACATATGTGACGACCTGACAGGAGACACAGTCTGACAGCCCTTGTGCATGTGTCTGTGCATGTGCAGGCATGCGTGTGTAGGTGGCCATGGGTATGTATGGATTTCACGGGGCTGTGCAATCCCGAAGCCTGAGACCCACAGAATCAGCTAGACTCTGAGCAGGGTTTCTCCTGACTCTGATCCCGTCTTCTCTCAGTGCCCTGTCACAAACTCAGATCTCACACATCAGATCGAATTTATACCCAAGTAATGTACGATCCGCTGTTTCAAATAATGACCATTTTTGCTAAGAACAAAATCTTTCCTTTGGAAGAGGAACTAACTCTACAAATGAAGTTAATTCAGCAAACGTTTATACTTTAATGAGTATATTTTGTCAAAGTTGCACAGGTTAAAATTCAAAGGAGCCTCTCAAGGAAGGAGAGGGTGGCCTGTGGCCAGTGAGGGTTCCTGAGATTCCCCTGAGGCTGTCACTGTGGGCCAGGGCCAGAGGCTCCGCATGAAGTGCCTGATTCTTCTACTGTATTTAAATGGAGAATCAGAGCAAGAACGTAATTAAATTGCGGCCGTAGAGCCAGACAACTTAACTAGAGCCCCACATGCTCCACGCTCTGGAATTTAATTTTCCAAATAAACTCAGCGTGGCTTTGATGCCCAGGGAGGATCAATAGATGGAAATTGCTTGCAGTTCCCCTAAAGTGTTACAATGGATTACTGCTTTCACATCCCCCCCCCAACACACACACACACACACACACACACACACACACCGCACGCCTTTCCCCTGCCAGAAAGCCTGGTAATCATTCTGGGCACATACTGTTTGAGGAAACAGAAATAAATAAATAAAAGAAGAAATGACGGGTTCATTGAAGAGGAGGGTGAGGTTGTATCCTTCTGCCTTTGAGGTGAGGACACTCAGGTCACAGGGTCAAGTGAAGAAGGGAGCACTCCTATCCCCCTTCTAAGTGGGGATGGACTATGGATGGGGAAGTGCAGGGGGTCTGGGGTCCTTTCTTCCTTCCCAAGGAACCTATCCCAGGAAGGGGGATCCAAGCTAGGTTCTGAGCGTGGAGTTGCCCAGGAGAAGCTTACCGCCCACTGCTCTGTTCTGGGATCTTGGGGAGTGCATGCTCCCCCACATTCTCTCTGCACAGTGGGATCCGGCACAGGTCTCTGCTGGCCCTGGCTTGCTTGCTCTTTGGGGGCCTTCATCTTAGCCCATGGGGGCTTCAGTCTGAGTGCTGCCTTGACCGAGTCAAGCCTCACATCCTGATGTGATGACTGTGCCTTTGGGGAGAGGTTAGGAGAAGGGATCTCTGGAGGCAAGGTTCCTGAGGGATGGGCAGGCTGGGTTGGCACGTCACTGGGCACACTTCCTGCTCACCGGGCGCAGTGTCGGTGTAGAGGTGATGAAGATTCCGTGCTGCTCTCAAGAGCTGGACCAGACCCCATGCCTGTCACATGTTCAAGAAGTCCATGCCTCCATTCTCCCTGCTTTGCATTTGAGGAACCCAGGGAGGCCCTTGTCAGGGTCACAGCATACTTGGTAGGTGGCAGAGCTGGAACCAGAACTCCAGCCCATCACACCAGAACCCCCATCACACACACAGCTCTGCAGCCCAGCACACCACCCCAGGCTGGGCAAGGGTGGGGGTGCCGACAGGGCAAGGGGGTGACAAGGCATGTGTGTGTGTGTGTGTGTGTGTGTGTGTCCCTGCCAATAGAGCTGTCTTGGGCATCCTCTGAGTGTCTCTGCTCCCCTCCCTTCCCAATGGGCAGAGGGGCCTGACTCACCAGTCCCTCCTAATAGCAGGTGTTGGCAGTGTCTCCTGGGGCTGACAGATTGGTTGTATTTTAAGATATCTGCAGAGTGAAAGTTCTGGAAAATTAATTAATAACAATAGATATTGGCTACCCAGAGACTGCAGGAATTTATGGGGTTTTTGTTTTTTTCTCCTTTTTTGGTTGTGGAATAAGTTATTAGTATGTCTGTTGGTTGATTTCCTGCTAAATTTCTCTCTTCTTTTAAACACACACATGTGCACACACAGGCACTCTATCAGAGTTGGGAGCCCCCTGGAGCATTTTCATGAACTTCCTTGCTGAGTCATTCATTCCTCTTGGTTGTCCCACCCCAGCCTCCCTCTCCTGGCTCTGCCTCCCCAAGTAAGGGAGCTCCAAACTGGCCCTCTTGCAGGGTTGGAGCCAGGGTGCAGAGAGCATGACCCTTCAGGGAGCAGCATTTATGGAGACACAGCCCCTTGGGGCTTGTAAGGGAGGAGGCAGTCCCGGGAAGAATACCTCCTTCAATGCCCAGTGTCTCAGCAGCTCCTCCCTTCCCCTTCAGCCAGTCCATCCTTCACATTCGGAGAGAAGAACTAACCACGGCAAAGTCCTGCATATTCAGACCCACACATCGTGCACTCTGCAGACTGGGTGCACTCACCGCGAACACACGATGAGGGTGCGTGGATGAGGCAGCTCTGTGCTGATGAAGGAAGTGGGCTGGGCCCACAGCACTCCCTTGTCATCTGTGGCTCTCAGGGCAGACCTTGGTCCTGGAGAAAAGGCAGCTGTGGGGAGCGGGGGAGAGGGGTGCGGGGGGGGGGGACCAGGGCCCAAAGGGTGCCCCTTGGTACTCTTTGGAGCTCATGATATTTACAGGGCTTCAGTGGAGGTGAAATTAAAATACAAAAACACAGCTGCTACTAATTTAAAATGTGACATTCCCCTCATCCCAGCCTCTGGAAACGGAGGAGAGGAATTATTGAATATGTGACACAGGAGGAGAAAGATCAGTGTGCATATTAAGCAGGGGGAAGAGTGATTGCTGAATACATGATGTAAAAGGAGATAGTCACCACAAAATTAAATACAAAAAAATTCAGTGGAAAATAATTATTGTCAATACATTATAGGCTTGACATATGGTAAGTTTTCTGCTTTTAAAAGCCTCTTGTAATTTCTGGATAACCCATTTAGCTGTCTGGTTCCCTGCCGGCCCCACCCCCACCACGAGGCCATGCCATCTGAGATGTCCAAGTTAGTGTCTTAGCTCTTAACCCCTCTGGGGGATTTTTTTCTCCACTTGAATGTGAATGCTTTCTGAGATGATGGAGGAACCCAACATGTTATCTGGGGTGCTCTGGGCCCCCTCTGGTCCCATCAACCCTGCTCTCTCAATCCTTACACGGCTGCCGTCAAGGAGAAGCTGACTCCTGGTGGCCCCAGACATTAGGAGAACCCGACCACGGGGGCTTTCTTCCTTGCCACCCCCGGGTGGGTGCGAAGCACCATTTTTAGGTTTGTAGACAAGCACAAACCATTGACGCTTCCCAAGTCCTCGTCACTCTAAAGTGTCCTCTCATTCTCCGCTCCCCTCCCCAGGCAGAGGAGCCATGAACAGTGAGAGAGCAGGGCCCAGGGGGCACCTGGGAAAAGAGGGCTGGCTGCCTTCAGGGATGGGGTTGGGGTAGGGCTTCTCCCATTTTGGTTTACCTTAATTCTGAAAAACACAGGAGTCATATGTCTTTTAAAAAAAGTCAAGAACTTTTATTAAACCAAATTCAAAAGTGTTCTAAATGTCTTTCTAGAAGGCTATCTCACAATGGAGCCATCGTCTCCGGAAGTGAGGAGCCCTGGGCTTCACGGACACCCTGAAGCTTGCCATGCTCCATCATAAATGTGCTGGCCTCACCAGGGCCAGGGGCTGAGCGGGAGGACTTCTGTCCATTCCTCCTTAGGAACACTGATAGTCGAGACCCTCGCTGGCCGCTCCACCCCTGGCTTCACAACATAATCAAGGGGGCAGACGGGCTCCGTGGCTTCCTCTGGTTTGCCTGTGCAGCATGCCTCAGTTTCCCAGAGTGAGTTTTCTCTTGATTAAACTTCTAGAACTTGCTGTGTTCTTCTCTCAGAAGGGGTCAAGGCTTTTCCAAGAGTCTATAGCAGAGCACTAACCATTTCCCACCTGTCCTTCAGGGAGGCTTCTTCACGACTGGGTTGCTGGCTGTCTCAAGGTGCAATGGGATAGGATTTCTGATGACTTTGGGGCTCGGATCTAGGCATACATGGACTTGGCAATTTCTGTGGACTCCCAGTTATGTGGAATGATGGAGATCAAGCCAGAAGGCGGTGTCAGGAATAGATTTCTGAGCCAGACTTGGGGCCCTGCCACCAAGTGCCAGGAGAGGATGCCTTTTCAGGGAGGGGTTTGGGGTGGGGGAGAAAGCACAGGTCCTAGACTTTCTAAGAGGGTATGGTCTGCCCCTCTGGGCTGGTCAGACCGGTTGCTGCCAGTCAAAGGAGACACTGACTTCCTTTGCCTGGGTGGTGGTAGATGGGGGCTGTTAAGTTGGTTGGTTCCATCTCATAATCATCTGGGTGCTGGAGTCAAACTGCCTTAGAGTGGCTTCTTGGTTGTCCAGCTTCAAGTCTTTCTCCTGGATCCACTGGGTGGGCTTGAACAGCCAACCTTTTGGTTAACAGCTGAGTGCTTAACCATTGTCTTGCCTAGACTGTTGCTTTGATGACAGACCACCCCAGGGCAGCGTTTGCAGGAAGCCAGCTTCCAGGGTCTCTCCCCTGCTGTGTGGTGTCTTGAGGGGAGGGTAGGAGGGACCCTTTGTAAGCAGTGTTCAGAGCTTGGGGTGGTGCTCTGGCCCTCCACACATAGTATATATGTCTCCTGCTAGCCTCCCTCAATGGAGATACTTCAGGCTTGAGAGAGGATGGCTGGATGGAGGAGAGGCTGGCATGAGGGAGGTGTGGAGACAGAAGGTGGCCTATAGTTGTTCATATGCAAACTTACTGACACAATAACTACCTTCTGTCATGAAGGCCTGCAATTCCACGTAAAAGTAAATCTCTCCACCACTGAACCACAGACATCATCTTGATAAGTGGAGGAAAGGTGGAAGCTATCAAGGACTTCATGTTACTTAGACCCACAGTCAACATGCATGGAAGCAGCAGCCAAGCAGTGAAACAGCTATTGAATTGGGCTCAAGACCTTTTTAAGTGTCGAAGAGTAGAAGGGTCACTTTGAAGGTGTGCCTGACCCAAGTCGTGGTGTTTTCATCTGTGCCATATGCACGGGAAAGCTGCCGAGCAATGGAGGCTGCCCTTGAAGTATTCTGTCTTTGGTGAATAGTGTGGCCAGGACCGTGGGCTCCCCAGGAGACCTGTCTTGAAGGAGGCATGGCCAGGAGGTGACTCGTGCACTGTGGACGTGCTCCTGGACAAGGACGTCATGCTAGGTAAAGCAGAGGGGCAGTGACAGAGAGGAAGACCCTGGACAAGATGGACAGACAGAGTGCCTGCAGCTTGAGGCAAACCTCCCAGCATGGGCAAGGAGCACCCAGGATGGGCGCGTTGGTGCCTGTTGGTTCCTACCAATAGGAAAGGGCTGACATGACAGGCCACTGTTGGGGAGGGGGACTCCTAATCAGTCGGTTTCTTTGGGGCGACTGTGGTGAACATGGCCCTGGGTTTGGGTTTGGCATAGGGAAGAGAAGTTGCCCTGTGTCCAAGGGGGCAAATAGAAAGCCTGTGTGAGAAACAGACTGCGGACGACACAACCCCGGGGGTGGGCTGGGGGTGGTGCTGCTCAAGGAGGGGCCTTTGGGTTGGTCGGTGCTGCAGTCTCTCAGGGCAGAGGCCACCTGAGCTCCAGGGCACCTCCGACATGGGCCCTGGGTAGTGTTACTGATGTAAAAAGAGAGGTATGCAGTGGGGCGGGGGGGAGGAGGGAGGGTGCCACTCTGCTTCCCCCAGATCAGCCACTGAGGGTACCACGCGCTCCAGATGCACAAAGTAGACGCCACAGGGGCTGGTTTGGCTCTGTGATTCGGCGAGGGTGCGGCGAGAAGAGATGCGTGTCCAACTGGGAAATTGTCTTCTGCGGGGAGTGAAAGACTGGAGCCTGCCTTGCTGTGAGCACTGGATAGGAATCTCAGGACAAGCCTTTGTCCTCTCAGCACCTCAGTCTCCTCATCAGTCACAAGGAAGTACATGGCAGGGACAGGGCCGGGGAGGGTGGGGACAGAGCAATGACAGTGGGGCTCTCTCTGCAATTAGACCCAAAGGGGCGTTCATCAGAACCAGAGAGAGAGGTAAGACCATGTGGATGGGGCAGTCTGAAGGGGCAGTAACTGAAAAAACACAGCCCACCCCAAATGGCCCTGCAAAGGGGTGGGGGACTTGAGGAATAAGATCCCTGCTTCCCCCTGCCCCCCAAAAAAGATCCCTGCTTCCCTCCCAGCTGTTGCCCCATTGGCTGAATTCCAGTTGACCAAACACACAAACAAACACACAAACACAACATCCCAGTAGTCCAAACAAACCAATCACACTGCCACCCCCCTATAAGGCAGGGTAGAACTGGTCCTGGGAGTACCGGGATTTCTGTAACTCTTTAGGGGAATAGAAATCCCCATCCTTCTCCCTTGGAGGCTGGTGGGGGGGGGGGTGGTGGTGGCTCCAAGTGCTGCCCTTGCAGAGCACAACTCAGTGTGTAGCGCTACCCCCTGGGCTGCCCAGCCCCAGCAGCAGCAGCAGCCCCGAAGTGTAAGGTCACCGCTGATGTCATTTCTACAGACCTGCCTCCAGACCTCAGAACAGGCGTGGGGTGTGGGTGACCATATGCAGACTCCAGGGAGAGCCTGGTGGGCCTTTTGGCTCCAGGGTAGAATATATGAGGGAGGCAGGGAAAGCTGGGAAATTTATTGCTTCCTGCCGATGTTTTGGGTGTTCTTGGGGGACAATGCCTTATCAGGCTGTCTGGAGAAAGGTAATCTTCTGTCTTCAGCCTGGTCCTGGTGGAGGGGATCGGGGACCTCTCCTTTTCCTGCCCCAGCCTCACCTGCCAGCCATGTGCAGCCACGCAAGGCAGAGATAGATGCTTGCACCTCAGGGCTTGGCCAGCAGCGTGGGCGGGGTGCTCGGAGGGGCCAGCAATTGATGAGCACTGGGAGGTGGCAGGCCTATTGAACTCATTCCTTTAATCAATCCTTACCCAAGAAGGACGAGGGAATGAAGTCTGCACAATTGGTGGATAATGTGTATCTAGTGGAAGGAGCCGCGGGCTGAGGATGGGAGAGTGGAAGCAGGTCCGCCGCCGGAGCTGGAAATGAGCGGAAAAGGCCAAGGGCAGCAAGTTGGCAGGGCAGATGGAGCCTCCCAGAAAGGAGGGTGGGTTTTCGGGGTGGGCATGAAGAGTCGCACGCCCTTCTTCGTGGGTCAGAGGGCGCAATGCGGTGAGAGAGCAGCAGGAGCCAGCCCTGGCTCTCCTCCCGTCTGCAGCCCTCCTCCAGGGACTTCCCAGCGGAGGCTCAGGCCCCACGGCCACTGTGCAAGCCCAGAGGACTGTGCTGCAGGGCTTTCTCAGCCCACGTCTGCACGTGGCTCCCAGGAGCCCAGCTCTCCTCCGGGCTGCAGCGTGGCGGAGCACCTCTTATCTGACTGCCCTCCTGGGTTTGGCGTGGTCCTTCTGACAGACACCACGGCGCTGGGATCACCCTAATTCCCACCAGACCACACCGAAGCCTTGCTCTGAAGGAAACGGTCTCTGGCTGCTTCCAGAGAGCAGAGCTGGAGGCAGCGGGGTCAGTGCCCCTTAGGGCTGTTTGGGGTACTCTTCCAAAGGAACCTGCACTGAGGGAGGAGCACAAAGTAGGGGAGAGGAGGGAGGTACATCAAAGCCTGACCTCAGGGCACACCTGCCCTTGGATTGTCTTGTTGGGGCTGTTTCGGAGCCTGAAAAGGACCTCATGGTGGATGCTGGTGGCGAGGGGGCCTGTCAGTCCTTGTCTGAGAGCACCAAGCAGGGGGGTTGTAACTTCCTGGGCAGGGGCTGCAGTCAGTCGAAAGCCTCACGTGGGGCCTGGGGGTATGGGCACATTCAGAACTGCCCTGCAGAACCTCCACAGCCACCTCCTCTTCTGCCAACCCTGAGGCCTTGAGGATCCCTCACACTGTGAAGCCCCTTCCCAAGCTTCCTCGTTTACTCCGCACAACTCACCCCTTCTTGCAGCGAAGGCTTTCTGCTGCCTGCTGTACAGACCCGGGCTGAAGCCGTCCAGGCGCACCCTGCTGTGTGAGAGAGCCGAGTCTCCGACCGCTGGGGAACATCTCTTCCCTGCCCCCGAGGAATGGGCCCAACAGCACTGGGCCGGTTTCACACACGGGAAAGAAGCTACACCGTGTGTCCAGAGACCCCTCTGCTCCTGGGTGAGACTCTGGAGCTGCCCGGCCACCTTCTGGGTTCCCTTTGGATTGTCCCCTTCTTGGTTTTCCTCACGGAAAATGGGGCCCCCAACAGAGTACCTTCATGGGCCTCCCTGGCCCCACGGTCTTCTTAGCCAGTCTTCTCTGCAGAAGGCAGGCACCCGAGGGTATTGCTGCTCAGGGCCGCCTGCTTGGAGGTGGCAGGTGGTGGGGAAGGACCCCCCTGGCCCAGGCTCCCCCCTTCCCCCCCCTTGACGGCGCCCTGCATTACCAATGCAGCCCTGCGGACCAAGAGGAACACGAGGAGGCACGCTTCATTTAAGATGACAAGGGAGGGTTCCAGCTGGATTTTTTTTGGCAGACGCTCTCTTAGTAAATTTCATCTGACAACCCCAAATAAATTGTCCTCAAGATGCATGCCTTCTCTGGACTGTGTGAGCCTGGCTCACAAGATGGCATGATGG
The DNA here is from genome assembly GCA_004026705.1 of Nesogale talazaci. Lineage (NCBI taxonomy): Eukaryota > Metazoa > Chordata > Mammalia > Afrosoricida > Tenrecidae > Nesogale > Nesogale talazaci. Next base: position 49,656 of record PVJH01016578.1, read on the forward strand.
GGCAAAGGGAACTTCGAGAAGGACGGTGGAAGTTCTCTGCAGGCGATGTGCTGTGAATGTCCCTGGAAGGCTGCCTCTGGCTTCTCAGGGACAGGGTTGGGGGACTCCCACCCATGGACCCACTCTTGGGGATGGTGCTATTCTGGTCCAGCGTGCCGCCTTCTCAAGAATTAGCTGCAAAGGAAAAATGAAATGAAACCAAACGGGGCAGGGAAGCTTTAGATAAGGGACCAAGGACGTGGCATCTTTGAAAGTTTCCCCAAAGGAGATGTCAGTGCTCACTGAGACGGCCAGAATTTACTTTAGCTATTACTATGGATGAATAATTATGGGCAAGCCAGCAAGTACTGTGGGTTCACGGCAGGTTAATTGGGAATAATGGGTTTCATTCCAAACCGTGAGAAATGATATTTCAGAGCGAGAGAGTGAGCACGAGAGAGCGAGCCAGCGGCTGCTCTTGCTCACGGAGGCCGCCAGCCCGCCTTGCCCTGCCCACCC
>PVJH01016579.1:0-50168 GCA_004026705.1 Nesogale talazaci
AATAGATAGTTGTATCTATGTACGGACATACCTATATTTAGACCTCTGTAAGTGCCCTTTGCCTTCTAGCTCTTTCCTCTATTTCCTTCCATCTCCCTCCTGTCCCACCATCATGTTCCACCTTCATTGGCATTTCATTGTTTTCTCATAGATTCATTGTCCTTGCTTAATCCCGACAAGACCTCCCATACCCTCCTTTCCATCGATTCCTAACCACTTATTGCTCCCCCAATCCATCCATGTGTTTGTCCTCCCCCCCTTCTCCTCTCCTCTCTCGTGCCTCCAGGAATCATTTGCCCAGTCCTTTCTGTGACGCAATGGGTCTCCAGAGGGATGTATTCCTCTGAGCATCATGTGTCGGCATGGAGCTTTGACCAGTTCTTTTCTTCTTTCTCCCTTCTTTTCTTTGTCCCTGTGGGTGTAACCCAAACCTTTTAAAATTATCAAATTCACTTCAGCTGCACTGGTTAGCTTGCAGATCAGAAATTTGAAGCCACCAGCCAGTCCATGGCAGAAAGAGAGTGCTCTCTTCTCCCATAACAAGCTACAGTCTTCAAAACTCATAGGGACACTTTTACCCTGTCTAATAAAAGTCACTATAAGTCATTATCAGCTTGATGGCAGTGAGTGTGAGTCTCAACTTGAAAATATTTCTGACTTAAGTCTCTGTGGAATATGTCTCCCATTCCTCAGACATTAATTTCCATTCACCTTATTTTCCATGTGTGACAATCATCTGAATCAGAATTTATCTTAATTTGTGTTACTTAAAAAGAAAAAGCCTGTTAGAATACAAGCATTCTGAGGGCAAGTAACTTGTCTGAGATTTTGTTTGGGTTGTATTTTTTTCTACTTTGTCCTCAATGTCTAAAATTTGCCTATTCGACACACATTAAAATTAGCTGCTGAATATGTGAATTATTTAAGTCAAGTCAAAATATATTAAAACATTACAATTCTGTGAAATCTATACAGTGTGACATCTTTTATTTTTCTTTGCTTAAGTTTTTACTTATAATGATTATCAACCTAGTGAGATTGAATATTTTAATAAGCCTGAACTATCTCATTTCCAGTACACCTCTTAAAAATGCTATTTCTTCTCTTCGTAATTTTTGTTATAAGCTCATAGAGAGGTTAATTTCTTCTTTCGATAGACTCTGCAATTCCATTCTTGATATCAATATCAAGTACTATGAACAGTTTGGAAATGCCATATGATATGTGCTCAGGTATACAAAGACCTGAATACATGAAATATTGAGAATAGGTGGAGAAACTATTACTTATGGGATAGTAAACTTAACTTAGGATACATAATCATGAGAAAACTTAGATACAGCCAAAATATTATGAACCCAGTTTATAATAGAGACCATAAATTCATAATAGAGTAGTTCATAATCAGTTACAAAGAGATTTATTAAATAAAAGAACCTTTTTTATTAAGAATACATAAGTTTCTCAACAAGGTGAAATCAATACATTCATAACAGAGATTCAGAGATTAAAGGAGTAAGGCTAACATTTGGATACTAATCAGATACTGTCATGGAGACCCTGAAGATTAAGACACCATTCTAAGAAACAAGTACTTGAATATCAACCACTTTGTCAAGCATATGCTTTCTCAATAATCTTGGTTGAAGGTTCTTAAATAAGAATTATTCTTCAAAGTGCCATTTCCTCGGTAAATGGTACTCTGACAAGGATGTTCTAGCAACAAGAAGAATAGCATCTTCTGTAGCAAAATGGTCGGTAACCACAGGATCCATAGCTGGAACCATATCCACAGCCATAGCCGGAACCATATCCACAGCCATAACCAGAACCATATCCACAGCCATAGCCAGAACCATATCCACAGCCATATCTGGAACCGTATCCACAGCCACAACTGGAACCGTATCCACAGCCGTAGCCGGAACCATATCCACAGCCATAGCGGGAGCCGTATCCACAGCCATAGCGGGAGCCATATCCACAGTCAAAGCGGGAGCCATATCCACAGCCGTAGCCGGAACCATATCCACAGCCATAGCCGGAACCATATCCATAGTCACAGCCACAGCCAGAGCCACAGCCAGAGCCACTGTAGTACTTGGAACACATAATGTCAAGATGAAGTTCAGTTGAGTTGAAAAAGGATGATTCTGAAATCTGAATCTCATCTGCTCTTCCAGGTCCTTTATATACTGCCAGAAATGGGTGTGGCACTCTTCGTGGCCCCATTGCTACAGTAATTTTACATTTCTAAAGAGCTCATCACACTTTAGAGTAAAATATTCCCGGGGACTCTAGTAGGTACCCTACACATTGAACAAGTATGTCTTGTGGAATGTAATAAAGAACTAATATAGATTTCCTCCTCAGAGACACTAATCCTCCTGCCCTTCCAAGTACACATAATTGAGCACTAAGAGATGACTTTACATTTCTTATGTTCGTAACAACAGGAAATCCCCTGGTCTGTAAATGAGAGAAAAGATCAGGGGCATATGATGATGCACTCTCAGGTTACCATAGAAAGAAGGAATCAAAGTAGAGCAGCCACTTCCTGTGGTGGCAGAAACAAGTGGTAAGTGAGACCAAGATGGTTTGAAATAGTGGAAGAGTCTGAAGCAATATACTAAAATAAATTGTGGATTTTATGTTCAGTACAACATAAATGATTCTATTTAAGACATCATAGAATAAAAACTTTCCGGCATATTACTTTCTTTCTTTAAGACGTTTTGCCTGCTTAGGTCACAAAAAGTTTCTCATATTGTTCCACTGGTACTTCAAAACAAAGCCCAGTCTATCCCTCCCGTTAAAAGCTTTCTTATAGATTCCCAATACTCACTAGACATCATTGTTATGTTTTTCAATAATGTCATGCAAAATTCCAGTGTACCAGTGAACATGTCATTCAGTTATGCTCTAGTTATATAACTGTCATTATTTTCTAAGACTGAAATAAACTAGGGAATCACTGAATATTGAAAGAAAGCATACAAGTATTATGTCGAAACTATTAATTTTAATTTATGAGATGTTCTATAAAATTTAATCATTATAACAGTATACAGTATTTCTTATATTTTTGTTGATTCTTACAAGATCAATGTAAATTCACAATCTATGATACTTATTATTACTCATATATTACAGATGAAAACTATTGTTCTTGTTCTTTCTCTAAGATCAGTCAATATGACAATTATTAAAATTTACACACTTATTACAAATACAAATGATGAATAAATGTAAGATTTTTGCCAACTTCCACACTCTGAAATTGATCAAAATGCAATCAAGATCCAGTGATAATTACTGGTATTTAGAAAGTAAAAGTTGGAATGCAAGAAATGAATCTACGTAGGAAAATAATGACTTTTGTAGCAGAAACTACTGGTAATTGTATAATAGATTTCTACAAGAACAATGAACTGTTCATTGTAAGTAGCTTTCTTCACCAAGACAATCAGAGACTTGACTGAATGAATACATTATTAGAAAATTTTTACAACGAGATGATGGAAAAGCAGAATATCATCAATCAAAAATCGAGAGTTAACTGTGTAACAGATGATAAATTGTTCATATGCAAATTCAAGTTGAAGCTGAGAAACATTAATATGAATTGACCAGAGCTAAAACAACTTTGAATATATCCCAACTACATTTCAAAACTATATAAAATTAATTTAGACAAAAGGCAAAATGAGGTTTGAGACACCAGTACTGAAAAAGTTATGGAAACCATGAAGGACAGCACACATTCAGGAAATAGAAGCTCCTCAAAAATACAAAAAAGAAATATAGAAAATTAGATAGATGTTGGAAACTTGCTGTTGATAGTAGAGTAAAATTTTCACTTAAAAGTTGCTCTTAGCATAGCTCTAAAACAAAGACCATAACAAATGCTGTAAAGAGTCAGGAGAAATTGGAGAGCTCATAAAATGCTAACAGGAAGGAAAATATCCAACTTCTGTGGAAAACGGTATAGCACTTCCACAAACAACTGGGAATGAAAACATCATATGCATTATAGGACCCAGCAATCCCTTCACTTCTGTAAACCCTACAGAAGAAAGAGTTGCAGGGTGAGTATCATCCTAGTTTTAAATATGAGAAGAATTTAGTCCTACAAATTACAGGACAAAACCAAAAAAAGTAAGACAGACACACCTTAAAATGATTAGTTATTTGGGGATTTCTATGGGAAGATGTATATGGCCTCATGGTGGTTAGTTGTTATACAGTTAACTGCCAATCATAAGGTCAGTGGTTCAAACCCAGTAGATAGTTTTTAAAGTTTGGAAGCCCAGAGGGGCAGTTTTTCTCTCTCCTGTAAGGTTACTATTAGTCAGAATCAATTCAATGCAATAGGTTTTTCTTTTTGGTTTGTGAGGCTGTGAAAAAGGAGTCCAAGTGAGATATTGAGATGCCAGAACTTAAACTGAGGAGAGTGGGAAATAAAAAAGAAAAGAAAATCGCAAAGGTACATATAGGGGAGGTATGTGGGCCATTGAGAGTTTGAAGAATCTAAATCTATCTTTTTCAAATTTTGCAGTACACATTTCAGAACACATTTCACTTTTTATAAATCAACGGATACTTCATTTTAAATGTCTCAGAGGTAGCGTGGGCTTCAAGCTTCTTTCTAAGGGAAATTCTACTTTTTTTAAAGAGTTGAACAAGTCAAGAAAGTGTGCTATCATATAACTAGGCTAGAACATCTTCATTTTAATAAAGGAGTTGAAACTCTGACAGACCATTTTGCGTTTCAGAACATTTGAATCTCTGTTGATTGCACCAGTCAGTTGATTCTAATGCGTAGTCACCTTATAGGACAGAGTGAACTGTTCCTATGGGTTTCTGAAGTTGTAAGTCTTTATGAGAGAGGACAGGGTCATCTTTCTCTCACAGAGCTGCGGGTGGCCCAAATGGCTGACACATAACTCTGAAGCCATCAGGGTTCCTGATGCATCATAAAGTCATTCTTATTTCTGGATCCCTTTTAAAGATAACAAATAGGAACTGCCTTCTGTTCCATTCCTAATAAAGATGAAGTGGTATTTGGGGGGAATTTCAAAGCTTATGCAATTTGCAATGTTCAAATATATGTGGATCAAAGAATACCATCTGTGAAATATAATTTCTACTAAAATTTAGAAAATTACTTTAAATAAAATCAGCATGAACTTCCTCTGTCTCAGGCTAGCCTACACTATATAAACATATTCTAATGTATGGGTGAGAAAGGTGAAGCCAGTTGTATATGCCACATGTTCTATAGCTCATTTTTGGAATCAGTGGGTCAAATATATCAGGTGATCTTTATGATATAATTTCAATGCTTGAGCAAATTAATACATTTTCTGCCACCTGGTATGCAGCTATTAAGTAGGTTAATGCCTTTTACTTGGTTCCAGCTTCAAAGAATTACCAGAAGTAGTTTCCTTCATCCGGCAAGGGAAAAATACACCTTCACATCCTGCCTCAAAAACATATCAAGTCTTCAGGTTTATGTTATGTTTTAATCTGAAGTAATTTTAATTGCCTTTTTCTTTCACAAAATGGTACACTGTTCCATTACATCAGTTAGAAAGAAGTACCAATGACTAGGTTTACTGGTAAAACATCTGAATTCTCTAAAAGCGATCATACACTGCCATTGAGTGGATTCCCATTCATAGACACCCTGTAAGATAAAGTAGAACTGTCACTCGTGGGTCTGTAAGATTGTAACTCTTTATGGAATTAGAAAGCTACATCTTTCTCCCACAAAGTGGTTGGCGTTTTCAAACTACTGACCATACAGTTAGCAACGCAACACATAAACCATGGGAAATGAATCCCATAAAAAAATACAAGGATCTTACACCTCAGTAAAATTTCTAGGGAATGTTGAGATATTACTTTTAATGTAAACAATAAGTTATTATAGTTGGCTTCACAGGAGGGGCCAATGCAACTACAGGTATAATGCTTAATGGACCTTTTTGAATTTGGAAGTGAACATATTTCTCTTTTAAGTGTGCTAGCCTGGACTCTTTTTTAAAGTAAGTGAAAAAATTGATACTTCTCATTGGGGCTCAGAACAAGAAGGCTCTAGAACTGTCACGCAATCCTCCCTTCTACTTGAAGCATATGCTCTAAGATGGTCCAGTCGTATCTGAATTAGTGACCATCAGAAAGGCAGTTTCACAGCTAAAATCCTTATGATTTGGATAGCATACCCTGACATCTACTTCAACTAATTATTTTGCTTCCAAGAAGTAATATTTTTACTTATTAATGGGCCTCTAGAAGTAGGCCAAATGCCTGACCATGAACTCTGAAGTCACCATGAGGTGTGTGGTCGTCACAAACTGCCTGTTGTCTAATTCTCAGTCATAAAATTAGACATACACAGAAACACTCCATCATTAAGTGGGGCTTCTGGAAGCTTCCTTGATTTTGTTGAGTCTGGATCCTCCCTTCAGCTAGTTGAACTCCAGTTGTTTGAACTTGAGCCAATGACTTTTTGTTGATCCTTGGGGTCTTCCACAGCCTGCCATTTGATCTACTGACATTGTATACATTTCCCTCTGCTATTATATGCCTAATCTTCTGACCTTGAATACACTCAAATTTTCAGCCACTAGCTTGCCATCTTCAGACTAATCTTAGTTTCATCAGTCACCCAAAGCTACTTGAGTCAGGAGAAAATTTCAGTCTGTCATCTGATGCATAAGCCTGGAATTTGCCTGGACCTAAAATTTGATGGCTTCTACAGTTAATTGAGCTATGATCTTGATATAAATTGGCTTCATTTAATATATATGTTTGTACAATATATGTACATGTATGTGTGTTTTGTTTCTCAGTAAATATCAATTTAAGACACCATGATAGTTTCCATACTGTAAAAGCTTGATGGTAAATAAGGAAGACTATGAAAGAATTTATATGTGTGAATTATGGTCTTATAAAGCAATCTTCAATAAATAACATATATTAGGTACAATATGTAATCTTCTTTTTTGTGGGCATCACTGTCCCCGGTGGGTGTAGGATGCCCAGCCTTGCTCCTGGAGAGCTGATGCTGGATTTGAACCCCCAACCCTGTGGTCGCAGCTCCGCACACAACCACTACACCACCGGGGTTCAGCCCAATATATAATCTTCAAGATGTGTGAACAATCTATAGTGAAGGAGGTACAGCCAGAAAACACCTTCAAAGTGGTATGGCAAGACATCATCCCATATATTTGGAAAGTTACCAAGAATGACTCATCACTAGAGAAGTCCATCATACTTAGCAATGTAGAAGGTCAGTGGCAAAACCGGAAAACATGCAATAAGACAGATTTACACATGACACATAATATGGGCTCATATATAGCAATGATTGTAAGGATGGTGCAAGAATATGCTTTCGAGTTTTCTTCCCCTCTTTTCTTCTTGAGATCATGATGAGTCAGAGCAGATTTAATAGCACTACCATCATCACCAACAATAACCCAAAATGTTATTCCTGCTAATAATAATCACATTTTAACAATCTCACATTTAAATAATCTCAGATTTCTTATATCAAAACACAGCCTCACTCTGAAGAAACCTGCCTCATATATCCATTTCACATTTATCCCATAGTACACACTCTAATATATATTGTTATATTAAATACATTGGCATGGTGGATTGTGTTTTTTGTTCTACTTACTAAGTTTTAATTGATAGTTTTATTCCTGATTATTTGATGCTGCTTTTTACTTTAGCATCTTTTGTATTGGTTACTTAATAAGTTTCCATTGAAATTGGTAGAAGATATGGGTCCTTTAGTGGAAGTAGTGTTTAGAGGAAAGTATGATACAAGTGAAATACTGTTTATGGTAAGCTACAGAGTCAGTGGGCAAGTATATAATAGATTGTATTTTTGATGGAACATTTCTTTCAAAGGAAAGAGACTAGCTCCACAGAAATGAGGTCTCCATATTCCTGGAGAATTTTGAAAGCATAACCTTTACCAATAAAATCTAGAGAACATGTTATTCATCCAGTGTTTTGTGTCAAGGAATGCTGTTTACATACTGTACTCCCCAATTATTGTTGTTAAACTGAATGATACATCAAAACACTAGACTAACTGGCCTAATAGAAACTATTCCCACCCCTTAAACTATGACCATTAGACACGCTTCAAATCTGATATTGACTCCATTCACAGAGATTACCTTAATTCCTATGAGTAATATGGACCTCTGAACAGTCACCCACACAAAATGAAAAAGGCAACTTTGCCCCCAAATGAGATCAGAATATTGAAAGAGACAGGAAAGATGAAGGAAGAGAAGACTAGACAGTGAATAAGGAAGACCACAGAAGACTTGATTTATTTAAATTAATGAATTTGTGAAGAATTTTGAATTTACTCTGGTTTGGAAGTTAGATATTTTTAAGTCAACTAGACACTCCTCACCAGGAATGGAGTCAAAAGTTTCAACCAGGTAGCATCCTGATGCTGTCTCCTTGGAGGAGAGGGTATCCTTCTCCTGAAACCCCGCTCTCCCTTCATCTTCCATCTTGCTGATCACCCTGAGAGTAACTGTTTTTCAGCCATGTTTCCATTGAACTTGGATCCATCTGACTGCACCCACTAACCTGTGATCTTCCTGCAATATGCATCATTGCACATGGCTGTGTGTGTCAGAAGAAAGACTTATGGATGGGTATTGGATTTGACTTGAGTTGGACTTGTCTGGGATGCTTTCTTGATATATAATTATTTCTTGCTCTAAAGTTCTTTCTTATACATATATGAGTATAACTGTATTTGTTTCTCTATTCAACATTGCCTAACACATAGGAACTGCTCAAAGAATGAACATGCCTTAGAATCCAGAATGCATCCTTAGTAAAGAGTCAGGAAAACAAAAAAGAAGAAGAGCCTCAGCAAGACATATTGATCAAGCCTTCAACAATTGCCTCAAACACAGCAATGATTGTGAAGATAGTACATGACCAGGCAGTACTTTTGGGGGAAGAGTGTGCATGTATCCCTGTGTGCATGAGTGTGTGTGTGTGTTTCATTTTATAAAGACCCATCATTAAGTCTTAAACAGAACAAAGGCAAGAAAAAAGTATATCATCAGGGTGAGGAAAATCATCAACATGAGGACATGTGGTGTCCGAAAGATTCCTGACCACATTGTTAATTACAGAGCATTTAAAGCAAAAGAAATTCATCACAACACCTTACATGGTGGCACAAGCATTCACCACCCTCAAAGCTCAGACTGTAAAAGTGGACAAAGGTCATAATGGGGACACATTCATTCCTGCAGGTTAGAAAGGTCTACAGGATTGATAGTGGGGGGCCTCAACCACTTTGCTCAGGATATAACTCTTGCCCAGGAAGCCCTGGTCCCCATTCTCATCACAGATAAGACCAGGCAAGTGTATGAGAGCAAAACTGCTCCTCTTTAGTCGGATTAAGCCACGTTCAAACACACTCCTTCTGAGGCCAAAACTTTTCACACTGCTGCACATGATCAGAATGAATTCAAAAGAGGCTGAATTGACATTGTCTCATAATGGAGTTGGGGCTCCCCATTGTGCAGATTTTGGTTTTCTTTACACTGAGTTGCAATCCATTCTGAAGGCTGCAGTCTTTGAACTTCATCCATAAGTTCTTCAAGTACTCGCTGCTTTCAGTCAACAGGGTTGTGCTATCTACATGTGGCAAGTTGTTAATGGATCTGCTTCTAAATGCTGCCTTCTTCTCAAATGATTTGCACAGCATACAGATTTAAGATGCAGTGAAGGGAAATAATCTTTGCACATAGGTTTCCTGATTATAAACCCTGCAACATTCATTTGTTCTGATCGAATGACGGCCTCTTGGTCTATGTCCAAGTTCCTTGCATGATAAAAGTAAAATGGTCTGGAATTTCCCTGTGGATAGTGTGTTTATATTTTTACATATTGTGATGCTTAGAATTCATGTCAACTTGGTGGTACCTGTGTGGTGGTAAACCTGGATTCCAACCTATCAATCAGGTCACAGCTTGATGGCATCTTCTTGAGGATGTGGCCTTTTTTATAAGAGAGACACTGATCTCAGGCTTCTCTTCACCTTCCTGCTTGCGTGGATTGCATTCTGCCTCTGGGGTTGGTAGCTCAATTGACATGCTGACTCTGTGATCTGGGAGGCCCTTCCAGGTTTTTACAGACCTTGGAACCACACAGTTCCCTACCCACCAGTCTGGGATCTACTAGCTTCCTAAATTTTCTTCTCGCTTCATTTACGAGCAGCTTCAGAATCTCCAGCTAGCATCACACCCAAGCACTTGAGTTGGACTGTACTGATTTTTTAATATAAAATTCTTTCTTGATATAAGATTCCTTGGTGCATATATGTGTGTGTGTGTGTGTGTGTGTGTCACTGGATTTGTTTCTTTTGAAAGATCAGCTTAACACTATGTAGTACCAACATTGAGGTATAGCAAATTAAATGGCAATGAGATAGAGTTGTGTTCTCCTTATCCTTTGTGTAGCCAGAGGTTGGAGATGGCCTTCGTGAAGTTTTCAATGTCTCCAGAGTCATGGACACATAAAGCTTTGCAAAAGAAAGGAGGAAAATGCATGCGAAATGAAACTTTCTATTCTTAGAAGTTTCCTTTGGTGAGTCTAACCTGAAAATGAGTTTAGAATAATGTAATAGATGTGAAACAACCAGTAAGTGAAGAAAAGCTGCTTCTGGAATCCTGGGATGGGGGTTGGGGGTAGCAATAATGCTGTTTAGATAAAATAACTGAGAAGATGTTAGGCCTGCTGGATACAGCCTGTCACAGGCCCAATGCCATATGCATATAAATGGAGTCATCCAAGAGAAATTTGAATGTGAATGTTTTAAAAAGAATTATATTCAGAATCTGCCTGCCCTGTGATTGTATTAATTTCTTCTGCCTAATGCTATAGACAAAATATATGCTAGAAATGAATATTGGAAGTTATTATTAGAAAGAGTTTGCAAAGATGTTGCCTTCAACTTTTATAACCAGATTTGCAGTAAGGGGAGTTGGTAGAAAAATATTTTTTTTAAATATCCAAACCCACCACTGGCATCTGGATATATGAATTGAAAAGACATGCAGAACCACATAGAACTACCGAAGAAGAGACTGAATTTTTAAGTGACTGTCTTATTGAATTTTGGTCAAGAAGTTTGCCCAAACGTGGATGTGTCTAGACTGAAAAAGTCTGTGCCCATCATAGATCACCCTTGTAGGATTGAAAGTTAAGGTGAGACTGTAGGCAGCCTAGAATGCTCAATAGGTGACTACCTAGATTCACTTGCTGAGTGTAAGAGGGGGAAATGCCACAGTGAACAGGTGGCCACTGTGGCACTTACATTATCTCCTGTCAACTTGAGTTAAGTAGCCAATGATTCCTCTGTTTAGACATAGCTTTCTCCTAAGGATTCTGGAAACTCCTGTCTTAGTCCTTGGTGGTGGCTCTCTCTCTCTCTCTCTCTCTCTCTCTCTCTCTCTCTCTCTCTCTCTCTCTCTCTCTCTCCCTTCCCTTGCCTGCTGTTGAGATACTCAGAGAGGAGGAAGAGACATGTGGAGATCCATGCCAGGAATTATTATGCCTTCACTGCTACTAGATCCACAAGATCTTCTACCCACTGGCCTGTGGTCTTCCTGCATTCAGCATCATTTTATATCCTGTGTGACTCTAAAGAGGAATTTATGAACTACTATCAGATACATCAGCTAATATCAGACTTATGGACTTGATCTAAATTGGGATGCTTGTTTTCTTGATACACAATTGCCCTATTATATAAAACTTTTTCTTATAGACATATGAGTGTCTAAGACATTGTTTTTATAGTCAACCCCAATTAACACAGCCACTGACATCCTGTACCTGGTCCACAGGGACTAAAGAGGAAAGAGGAGGAAGGGCTGGCTCGTCTGAAGTTTAAAAAGTTATACCCTATGTTATGCCCTAACCTGAAGAGGCAATGGTTGAAGAGAATATGTGACGGGGCCAGTGGTCTTAAGTGAAGAGTGATGTCTAGGAAATTTAAAACTTGCTACTCTGGTACCCACTGACTATCCCAAGACTGAGTTGACAGAGACAAACTCTATAAAGAGAAAGATGCTTGATCCTGTCATCTGGTACATATTGCTTGAAGTTTTGATGGAGAGTCTGCACTAGATTTGACTCTGCTTATCAATACAGATGCAAGAAATGTCAGCTGGAATAGGGATTCTTCACATCAAAGAATATGCTTGTCTGGTTTAATATGAATGCGCAATTTATAAAGTAGATACCTCAAATAGGAGAAGGTAAAGGCATGAAAGACTGGCTTGCAAATTTTCAAGGTGGTGTTAGTATCATAAGTGAAACAAAAGAAAGTAAGGTGAATATTGAAAGGATTACAGAATTCAGGTGTAGGTGAGTGTTCACAGAACTGTAACTGTTAGGCATCAAATATTTTGTTGTGTTCACTTCTGAAATATGAGATTTGAAATTGGGCTGGTCTACTTTAATTGTACTTGCTTTAATTACATCTTGTTGGGCACAAGTATGATTTCATTAATACCTTTACTTGGAGACTATGTGTGGTTCAAGAGCTATGTACAGATGTCAAGTGGACAGGAGGTTGTCTATGATTAGAATTTGTGTACCTGGATGGAGACAGAGTGGAAATTCAATCTGTCAATCAGGTTTTAGCCTAGGAGTATAGCCTTTTAGTAAGAGAGACGTAGAGAACGTCTCACCCGAGTGCCTCTTTACTTTCCTGCTAGCTTGGCTTGCTTGTCTGAATTTGAGGCAAGTTACCCATGTGGCCTGCATGTCCTTGAACTGTCACCACCCTGTAATGTTCCAGCAAATCTTGGCTCCATGTGATTCTGCACCCACCAGTCTGAAATCTCTCAATTTCTTGCTTTGTTTTCCTGCATCATTGGTCTATAGCTGTGTGAGTCTGGGGAGGGCTCCATCTAGCATCTGACCCATGGGCTTGAGTTGGATGGGAGTGGGCTGATTTCTTAATATAAAATTCTTTCTGAATATAAACTTCTTCCTTATACATAGATGAGTCACTTGTATTTTTCTCTAGAAAATTCATCCTAAAAATATATAATGGACACACAATATATATTCAATGAAATGTGCATAGACTTGGGATTATAAAACTAAATAGGAAGAAAACAGCATTTCTCAAGTTGAAAGGATTCAAGAAAAATTCAATCTCAAGCTGATAGTCACTTAGATTGCTTCCATATTTTTGCTGTTATTAATAGGACTATGATAAACATGAGTGTGCATACATATATCTATTTGCTCCATGGATCTTATTTCTTTGAGATATATGCCTAGTAGATGGATTGTGGGATCATCTGGTATTTCTAAATCTAATTTTTAAAGGAAATGCTATGCTATGTTCTGAAGTGCCTGTGCCATTTTATATCTCTGGCTGCAGTATATGAGAGTTCACATCTCTCCAAAACACTTCAGACTTTACTGTTTTCTACTTATCTATATTTAACTTTCAGATAGATGAAAGGTTTCCATTTCTTTATTTTCTGATTCTCACATTTAAAAATGTAATCTGATTCCAACCTCAATAATAAACAAACATCTCTTCAATTCAGCACCCTTTGACATATAATTACCACATGTCCTTTTCTTGAGTTTTTTATCATGACATCCTAAATAAGTGTCAGTGTTCTTGCTCTCTATATTAAAATTCCTTTCGGAACAGCATTTACAGCACCAAAGCACAGTTCTACAATGCATGTTCTGTGTACTGGATCTGTGTGTGCCTAAATAAGTTGAGCATGAGAAACAGGAAGAACATATATGCTTTCTGATGCAAGTCCAAGAGGAGATATTTGTAAGAATGAAGAACAGAAAGTCCAAAAGACATGTTGTGAGTCCAATTATCAAGACTAATCATAATAAACCCAGACAGGATTAATTCACACGAAACTGCAAAGGTATTTGCTATAAACGAAGAACCATTTTATTGAAAACAGGTGATTCCTCCAAATACAGGGGAAATACACGTAGACATAGAAGCAAATCAGAGAGTGGAAGAGTCAGGACTAGCAGTTGAAAATTAGATGTAATTAAACAGCTTTTGGTCATAAAAATGCCAAATTTTGTCAAGAATAGAAGTTTGTGGATACAGAAATCATATTGTGGAATCTCTTAAATCAGGTGACTCATGGAAGTGTCCTTTCAGAAGCAAACCATGGTTGACTAGCGATGTTCTAACAGCAAGAATAACATCTTCTGTAGCCACAGCATCCAGAACCATAGCCAGAGCCACATCCGTAGCGGGAGCCATAGCCACAGCCATAGCTAGAACCGTATCCACAGCCGTATCGGGAACCGTATCCACAGCCATAGCCAGAACCGTATCCACAGCCGTATCCGGAACCATAGCCACAGCCGTAGCCGGAGCCATATCCACAGCCATATCTGGAGCCGTATCCACAGCCATAGCCAGAACCGTAGCCACAGCCATAGCCAGAACCGTAGCCACAGCCATAGCCAGAGCCACAGCCAGAGCCAGAACCGTAGCCACAGCCAGAGCCAGAACCGTAGCCACAGCCATAGCCTGAGCCATAGCCACAGCCATAGCCACCGTAGTAGTTGGAACACATGATGTTGTTGAGAGGTGAAGTTTCAGGTGAGGTGCAGGAAGATGATTCTGAAGTCTGAATGTCATCTATTGCTCCAGGTCCTTTATATACTCCAGAAAGGGGTGGAGCACCCTTAGCATAGACTCTATGGCTCCATTACTAGAGCAATTTTCATTTTTTAAGAGCTCATCAAACAAAGACCAATGATATTTTCCCATGATTTTGTTCCACATTTGACAGCAGCCAATCAAGAGTGTTGTATGAAATTAGATAATCCACACACATTGAGCACGCATGTCCTATGGAATGTAATCAAACCTAATTTAGGTCATTTCTTCTTGTCAGGGGCCTGAAATCTCCCGTCCTTCCAGGGCCACATACTAGGGCACTGGGAGATGGCACAACAACTCATAATTCAGCATCAGCAGAAAAGTCCCTGCAATGTGAGGTTAGAAACCACTATCAGGAGCAGTCAGGTACTCTCCCACAAATACATTCCTGCAAAAAAAAAAAAACTAAATGGGTCCAATGCAAATTGATGGCTGCAATGGCTGGAGAAACAGGAGACAAGCGAGGCCTCAAAGATGTGAAATCCTTCAAAAAGGGGATATGATGCAATATACCAAATTAAATATGGCCATGGTTGCCAATGCAACAAAATCTTCTCCATCTAAGGTTTCTTAGAATACAACTTTTTTGATAATGAGCTTCTTGTCCTTTAGTTTGGGGCTCTCACCCTTAACAGTAAAATCTGATTTGAATTCTTCAGTGACAAAGGACTATATCTTGAACTCAAGTACCTTTTGCATATGTCCTTTTTTTGAGATATTTGTCATTATTTCCTAAATAAGTGTCATTGTTCTTCTTTGATATATTCTAACTCCTTTCTCAACAAGATTGTTGTCAAAGCAGAGTTCTGACTTGTATATGTTTTGTACTGTCTCTGTGTGCCCCTGAATATGTTAAGACAAAACAAGTATGTGAGAAGACTTGATTTATGATGCAAACATAAGAAGAGATGCTTATAAGAGTAAAGAACATATGCATTTCTTAAGAATACCTTGCCTACTTATCTCCCCAAATGTTCACCTATTAATGTTGTCCTGTTGGTGGCATCATGCTTGCATTTTGTCTGCTAATGGCAAGGTGAACAATTAGAAATAGCGAGTCCATTTCACTGGAGAAAGATAAGGATTTCTACAATCTCAGTGTCCCAGAGGGATAATTCGACCCTTTGTGAAAAGGTCACTGTGAATTAAGGGAAAATCAAAATCTATGAGGCCTTCTGCTCCCATAAAGTTCTGCAGTCTCAGAATCCCTATGTACAGTCAATATGAGTCAGAATGAATTCAAATATAGTGAGTTTGGCTTGATATAATTCCCTCACGAAGGAGTCAGGGTGGTACCATGGACAAAGCATTGGACTGACAATCACAAGGTTCGTGAGGTCAGTGATTCAAACTCTGCAAGAGAATGTTGAGGCCATCTGATCCTGTAAAAAGTTACCTTCCAGGAAAACTGATGAAGTGGTTCTATTTCATTTTCCGTGGATGCTATGAGTCAGAATCCATTGGAGAGAAGTGGTTTTGGCTTTTGGTTTTAATGCACAGTGACCTTATCATAGTTCAGGTGACTGCATCTCCCATTAGAAGCACATCTTTACATTTCCAATGTGTATTAGGCAACACCCTTTTTTCTATATATCCCTGTGCATAACTATAATGTGGTACGGAATATGTTATGTTAATATATTTTATTTTAATTACCTGCTTCTTTTAGTTTACCATGTGTTACATTAAACCAATATTCACTGCCATCAAGTCAAGTCTGAGTCACAGAAACAATATAATTACATTTATTTTGAGACTGTATAATGAACTAAGTACTAACTAATTACAGAATGAGGTTCTTTAAGATTATTCTACCTTACAGGAGAAAATGGTCACTTATTTTACTCTGGGCTATATGCAATACAGAATGTTAAATAAAATCATAATGGTTGGCCAGGCGAAGATTCTTTTCTATATGTATTATTGCAAAGTTTAAACTCAGAAGCCATGATGTTCATTAATATAATCTGCCATTACTTGCTGAAAGTGAGGAAGGTATGAAACACTTGCTGATGAAGATCAGAGATTGTAGCTTTCTGTATGGATTACAGCTCAATGTAAAGAAGACTGAAAATCCTCCAATTGTACCAATAGGTAGCATCATGATAAGTGGTGAAATAGCTGAAGTTTTCAAGGGTTTAATATTGCTTGGATCTACAATCAAGGCTCTAGGAAGCATCCAACAAGAGATGAAAACATATGTTGCATTAGGTAAACATGTCACCTAAGATCTTTATAGAGTATTGAAGAGCAAGCATGTTACCTTCAGGACTAAGGTATGATATCAGAACCATCATATTTTTAATTGCCTCATATGTGTGTGGAAGTAGGACTTTGAATAAGGAAGACAGAAAAATATGGGTTCATTTGAATTGTTGTGCTGGAGAGGAATACTGAAAACACCATGGGCTACCCAAAGGATAAGCAGTCTGACTTGAAAGAAAAATGGCCACAGTGTTCCTTAGAGGCAAGGACGAGAAAACTTTGTCTTACATAGTTTGGTTATATTATCAGAAGAGAATAGTCCCTGGAAAAGTACACTGTGCTGGGTAAAACAAAAAGGCGTTGAAAAGGAAGAAAGTCCCAAATGAGATGGATTGGAAGAGTGGATGCGACAATGGGCTCAAGTAGGATAATAACTGTGGAGATGGCACAGTGCCTTTTGGGGCTCCGTCCTGTTGAGCTTAGAGTCACTATCAGTTAAAATGGATAGAATGACATATCTAGCAGCAATAACACAGTTGAGAAAACAGGACCACTGGTGCCAATGATCTTGTTCCCAGACACGCAACTGGTTCATGGTAAGGTTGATTTGGTTCCACTGCTACTATAATATAAAAAAAAAATGAGTGCAGTGGTTGTCATTCTTTTCAGGTGCCATCCCATTAGTTCTGACCCCAAATAACCCTCTGCATGACAGAAGGAAACACTGCCTGCTCCTGACCTATCCTCAAAATTGATCCTATGCTTAAGCCCATTGATGCAGCCATGGCATCAAACCATCCCATTGAGGCCGTCCTCTTTTTTGTTGCCCCTCCAATTTACCAACCATAATGTCCTTCTCCAGGCACTGCCTCCCCTAACAATATCCCCAAAGTATGAAGGATGATGAAGTCTCTCCATCCTTGTTTCTTGGGAGCACTTTGGCCTCATTTCTTCAAGCAAAGATGTGTTTGTCCTTTTAGCAGTGCAGAGTACTTTCAATATTTGTTGCCAGGACCACAATTCAAATTCATTGATACTTCTGTCTTCCATATTCAATATCCAACTTTCGCATGAATACAAAGCAGTGGAAAATAGCATGGTTTGGATCACACTCACTTTAGTATTCAACTTTAACACTTACCCCTCAATTTGCTAAAGATGTCTTGTGGAAGAGATTTACCTAATGACAAGTTTTTTGATCTCTTGACTGCTGCTTTAATGAGCATTGATTGTGGATCCAATCAGCAGATCCTTGACAGCTTCAACCTTCCTTCAAGTTATCATTCTGAAATCCTATTGATCTAGTTGTGAAGATTTCAGTCTTCTTTATAATGAATTGTAATCCATACCAAAGGCTGCAACCCTTGAGCTTCATCAGCAAGTGCTTCTAATTCTTTTCAGATAGCAAGGCTGTGTTGTTGACATATCATGGGTTGCTAATAAGTTTTCTTCCAATCTCATATCAGACACTTTATGTAATCCAGATTCTCTGATAATTTAGGCAACATAGAATTTGAGCAAGTATGGTGACAGGATACAAGCTTGACACACACCTTTCCTGATTTTAAACCATGAGGTATTTTCTTGGTCTGAATATCACAACTACCTTTTGATCCATGTACAAATGCCTCATGAACAATGAAGTGTCCCAAAGTTCCATTGTTCTCAGGGTTAGATATAGTACAAAGGTTACTCATAGGTTAGTATGACCCACACAGTCAAATGACTTTGCATAGTCAAGACAACACAAGTAAACATCTTTCTGGTATTCTCTTTAAACCAATGTCAATATGGTATCAGCAATGATATCTCTTGTTCCAAGGCCTCTTCAGAATCCATGATGAACCTCTAGCAACTCCTTGCCAATGTACTGCCACAACCATTGTTGAATTGATCTTCAGCAAAGTTTCACTTGTAATGCAATATCAATGACATTATTCTATAGTTTGAGCATTCTGTTGGGTCACCTCTCTGTGGAATGAGTACATATATGGACCTCTTCTGGTCAGTTGGCCAAGTAAGTGTTGTCAAATTTTCCTGGCATAGCGCGTTGTGTGAGTGCTCCAAGCTTTATCAGCTTGTTGAAACATTCCAATAGGCATTCCATCAAGCTCGTTTGGGGCTGGTACTGTCAGTACAGCTGGAACTTCTTCCTTCAGCACTATTAGTCCTTGTTCATACGCTATCTCCTGAAATAATGAAATTTATCGATTTGCACTTTTTGGTGCAGGGGCTCTGTGAATTCTTTGTATCTTCTTTTGATGCTTCCTGCATCATTTAATAGTTTTCCCATTTAACAGTTTAGGATTGCAACTCGAGGCTTGAGTTTTTCTTGAGTTCTTTCAGTTTTAACCAAGTATGCATTTCCCTTTGGGTTTTCTACTTCTAGGTCTTTGCACATTTCTTTATAGGTATTTTGTCTTTGTCTTCTCATGCTGCCCTTTGAAATTTTCTGTTCAACTCTTTGACTTCACTTTTTCTTCCATTTGATAAAGCTACTATATAATTAAGAGCAAGTTTCAGAGTCTCTTCTGACAGCTACTAGTTAGTGTAGGTTCTGTGAATATTTTTTTAATTTTAGAGTTCCAAGTGAAATATATCCCCTTCTTCTAACTAAAATTGCTAATATTTTTCCATGCCTTTCATACTTTTAATGTGACTATTGCATTACTCCAACTCTTGAAGTAACACTTGATCCTAAAATCCTAACCACCTGTCCAATCTGTTCTGTAACTCTCTTGTACTTCATGGTGCTAAAATGCTTGGGTGATGCCACTATATTTCCTCTTCTGAATGTGTTATCCACTTAGCAGTCTTCAAGTTCTATTTAAATATAGTCGTTTTGAGAGAAACAATCTTCTCATTGCTACTGTGTCAATTCCCATTCACAGAGTCCATATAGCACAAGATAGAACTGTCACTATGAGTTTACCGAACTGTGAATATTTATAGAAGCAGAAAATTTCATCTTTCTTCTAGGTAGTAACTACTGGCTTCTATCTGCTGAACTTGTCATTTGCAGTCCAAAACATAGCCCATTATAGCCATGAGGTCTGTCCTAGGCCTCTTAAATTTGGGAAATAAAAAGCACTCAGAACTGGTTTTAAATTGATTTTCTAATTGTCACAAAACTTTTTAATAAAATACACCAATGTGAGCACCATTCACGTTTTCTTGTCCTCTCCCTAAGGTAGCCTTAGCCAAAAATATTTGCTTAATAATTCCATTGATTATTTTTCTAGACAATGTTTGAACAGTGCAGTTTAATTTTAAAACAGTAACTGTGTACTACATTTTACAAGACCTACACTAAGGCATAAAATACTGAAAAAATAATGTGATCTCACTCTCAATGATAAACTCCTGTTTTAGAAGCTGCCGGGGATATTGAATTGCATTCCCATTGGACCAGTATACTTCCCTTCACTACATGTTTTATTTACAAGGTAAGTATATTCAGTCTTTGTAATTCCATACTCATTAGCTCCTCCATTAAATAACACCAATATCATACTCACCAGTTGTCATTAGACTCATCACCAGAAAAATTGCTTTCACAATAACCCTGTACCTTCTGCCAATTATAATGGAAAACTACTAAATGATACCAGAGGTCGAAAAGAAATAAAGCAGAAAAAAAAACAGCAGAAGTTAAGCTACTCCATTAAAACTATTGATTTGTTACTAAAAATCCTAGGACAAGTGTTATAGCCATCCACTTGCTATCGTTGCATATTTTAGAATTCATGCTATGGGGTAAATGCCTGATAAATGTAGGAAACATATAGTCTAGGGGTGCACTGATGTTAATGTAAGAAAATTTACACTGATGATTAAAATTCTAGATTATCACATACTGCTATTATTCACCATAACATAATCAATAGAAGTATATGAAGCTGACATTTCTATATCACAAATAGTTAAATATCAAATTTTCCACATCAAACAAAATAATTATCAACCAAATGGAAGAAATTCATTGAGTTCTCAAAATGGGATAGCTTTGCTTTTTTATCTCATTGGATAGTTGCAACAGTCTTGGGCTAGAACTGCTTTATCATCTTTTCTTCCAGGACGCAACCAACAGATCTACCTCAGGAGAAGTTCAGCCAGAATGGTTCTGAGAGGTAAGGATGGTGAGACTCATCTTATAGACTCTGGATATGCTTTAAGAAGAGACTGGTTCTTGGAGAATGACATCAAGTTTGGTAAAGAGGAAGGGAGATGGAAAAGTGGGTCCTTTGGCAAGATGAACTGATAACAGGGGCTGCAACCATGGACTCACAAGTAAGAACAATTCTGAGAATGGCACAAGATTATATGGTATTTCATTCTGTTGTACATGAGTCAAAGCTGATGCAATGGTATGTCATAACAACTATAAAATTTTAGCATTTGGTCTTTTTGTACTCTGTGAGTCAAAGAAGTGAAGTCATATGCCTGTGATAGCATCACTTATTAGTGACATATTAGCAGGCAAATAGTGTGACTCTGAAGTCTAGTCTCGATATCTAATCACAATCTCTAAAATTTGGATTTCTTTAAGGAGATGTTATCTTGCAATAGAAAAGCATAGTTGAAGGCAATGTTTCGTGGCTCAGGAGAATGGAAGCATAGATTTTATGCAGTCTTACAGGTGTCCGGTCACCAGAAATGTGACCTCCCTCATTGATTCCTTTTCTTGAAATAAACAATCATTGTACTTTATTTTGGTTTTGCCATGGCTACAATTTCCCGCCAGTTTGTTTAAACGTGCAAAATTAATAATTATATCTTGTCTATATTTTTAAATGCGTTGAAATGCAACATATTATCATGAGACATGATTTCAAATCACAGAGAAAATCAAAATTAAAATAAGTCAAGAGACGTGAGCAGTATGGCATTAGTGGGAAGCAACGTATGGTATACATAGGAGTAGATTTTTGGTTTTTCTTTTTTTCTCACAGACTCTTAAGTAGCACATAGCAAAGCACACTGCTATCAAGTCTATTCAAACTCTGACCGACCCTATGCAATGGAGCGGACTGTCCCCAGGTGTTTCCAAGGCTGTATGTTTTTTATAGACGGAGACTGCCAAGTTCTCTCCCTGAGCAACAGAGGGGTTCAAAGTGCTGACCACTCAGCTAGCAGTTGAGAACTGTTACCATCAGTACTCCTCACTAAGACCTGCCAAGGGTTGAGCTTTTATGAAACTTAATTCCTTCCCTATAGCTTTGGAGTAAGGTTAATACGGCATGGTGTTAAATGATTGAGCGAGCCCCTCCACGGAGAGGTAAAAGGAGACCGGGTGGTGCTGTGTGACAGTCACCTGCTCTGAGGATCAAGGATCAAGAGTGAAGGGGTGGAGTCTAACTTGTTCATCTGGAGATAGCCAATAAGATGTCTGTCTGAGCATGACCTTCTCTGAGAATTCTGGGAAATCCTTCTTGGAGAAGGAGTTACTGTCTCACTTCCTTGGAGACGCTTGACTGACAAGGCTGGCTCTCTGGGAGACATCCCTGAGGAGAAACCACACAGACCTAGCCTGATGTGGCCAGAAACCTGGACCTAAAAAAGCCACGAAGAGACTCCTGCCAGTGCTGAGGTGCTTACACCACCAAAGACTTTCCACCCACTGTGGTCGTTCTGCATTTGGCATCATTGCATGGATTTTGTTAGTCTGAAGATGACTTATAGATTGGTGTTAGACACATGGACTAATATCAGACTTATGAACTTGATCTGGTCTGGTCTGGGATGTTTTCTCAATGTTCATTTCCTCTTGTATATAAACCTCTCCCTTAAATACATATGAGTGTCTCCATGAATTTATTTTTCTAGTCTACCTGGACTCGCACATGCTGTCAAATAAGCAAAAAATAACTCACCACAAAGTCTGCATTCAAACCCACCATTCATCCTGTGAAAGAAATGTGAGGTGATCTGTTTTCATAAAGATTCACAGCCTCGGGTATCCCAGATGGGGTCTCTCTGAGTGGCTGTGGACTTTTATTGTTTTGCTTGTTTGCCGTTGTGTGGAAGGAAAGTAGGAACCTAGGAAAATAGGATGCAATGGGTTACACGTCGGCCTGCTAATGAAAGCATCAGTGGTTCAAATTGACCAATCCCTCCATGGAGAGAGTTAAGGCAGCCTTTCCTCATAACGGTTTATATCCTGAGGAATCCAAAGGAGCACTGCTGCTCTGTCCTACAGAACTGCCGTAAAAATAGGAATCAGCTGGGTCTGGGTGGGTTACTTTTTTTTTCAGTTTGGTGGAGGGGAAGAATCTAACTTGTGACATTTGCTAATTCTACAGTATAAAGAGGGGGCAGTCGAATTCTCACCTCCCAGACTAAGAGATCTGAGTTCAGTGGAGGCATGCATGTTGCTGGAATGTTGAACAGAAAAAAAAACCTTGGTGAGTCACTAGCAAAAACCCCAAAAGAGACACTTTAGATTTTTGCATCTGATTGCCATTCAGTGGGTCCAGCTCACAACAATAGCAACTGTATATAAATACAGCTGCAAGGCCAATTTGGAATTAACAATGGCTTAACAACTAAAATGTCCATACCATCTTCTTGTACTTTAACAATTTAACTTTCATGTTTAGAAATTCACTCAATGTCGAATCTATTTTCCTTTGTGTGCCAACCTCCCCTAAAAAAGCCAAATTACCACCAGCAAGCAGATTCTGACTCACAGCAATCCTCTCAGAGAGGGTGAAACTGCCCCTGCGAGTTTGCAAGACAGTAACTTTTTAGAGTAGAAAACTTTCCCTTGTCCCACAGAGGGCCTGGTGCGTTCAAACTGTTGACCTTGCAATGAGCAGCCCAACTCATAATCACTACAATTCCACGTATGAATAAACTCTCTCAGTTGCAAAATGCTTTGACTGACTAGCTCCTGGAAGCCCGCAGCTCTGGATGGTACGGTCTTACTGCTCCAGGATGGGCTGCTCCTTATCCTATGGGAATGTGGCTAGACTCCTTGGGTTCTGCTGGTGGGCTAACAGGAATTCTCTTCTTAGTCCACATCTCCTCAGCCACTTGACTATGCACTTCTCAAACACAGGTTCCCAAACATGTTTGGCCTGCCATCACCTTTTCAGAGTAAAATCACTCTGCAGCCCCTGGTAATTAAAGGCTTTTGTACTGCAGGTCAGAAAACCAAAAACCGAATGTACTGTCATCAAGTTGATTCTCATAGTGACCAAGTAGGAGAAGGTAAGACTTCCTCTGTGGGTTTCTGAGACTGTAAAACTTTTAACAGGAATAGAAAGCACTGTGTTTTCAAAATAAAATGCCGATATCTCTTTTGGGAGTGCCCCCCTGGATTATGTCCTCATCCCCTGTGGGGTAGCATTGTCCATTTCAGGAAACATGACCCTAGGGCAGCACTCTGATGGTAATATAATATACAACACAAAGTATTTTAAATTTTGTAGTAGTCGCATTTTTTAAAAGAGAAAAAGTAACTAGCTAGATTGATTTTAATAGTATATTTTATTACATATACTCCTAAATATTGTCATTTAGCATTCACTGAATGTATTTTTAGTTATATGATTTATTTCATCCTGTTTTCTTGTTTGTCTGTTTTTCTGCATGAAGTCTTTGAGGTCTAAAATATACTTTGCACTTAGGGTACATATAATTGAGCCATTTTGCTTGCTCAATAGATCTATCCGACTCACACATACTCCCAGCCATTGGATCAATTCTGACTCGTAATGAACCCATGGGTCAGCATAGACTTTCCCCCTGGGCTTCTTCAAGACTGTAAGAGGAGAAGAAACCCTCGTCTATCTTGTAAGGAGCAACTAGTGGATTTGAACTGATGGCCTTGGCTATTAACAGCTCAATGTGTAACCACTACACCACCAGACTAGGGACTGCCATATCAGATACTGCAACTCCAGAGGACTTGAGAATTATTTTGCTTTATCTGCTGATTTTAAAATTTCTAAATATTACTACTCTAGTAATAAGTTGTTGACATATTTATCTCTTTCCCTATACTCCTTTGTCATTTCTATTTTTCCTCTCATGAAACTGCCAACTTCCAGTTCTTCCACGATAGTGTTACACACATATCATTCTCCTTTAGATGTTATTTCTGATCCTCCTCTAACCCTGTATTCACATTCGGATTGATTTAGACTTTCACCTTGACTTCTTCTTTGATAGCTCCTGAACACCTGTAAACATACCTGTGTCCTTTGACAGCATGATTTAGTATTTTGCGTCAATTTCAAGAGTTCCGATTTCAAAGAGAGGCAACTCTGTGTTTTATCTCCCTGTCGGCACCAGATATGACATGGACCTTAAGATCTGTTGAAAGACTAAAATAATTAATATCTGATGATATGACTAGTGATTTCACAATATGCAAGGTTTCCTCAAGAAAAAGCTTCTGTGTTGCCTCATAGAGAAGCATTCAAATAAAAATTGTTTTGGGATTATATAGCCTCACTTTCTCAAAAGGCTGTTGAAAAACTCCCTAATGCAAATTCCTTTTTCTCCAAAGCATGATTACTACCTGAAGCCACATCTTCATTCTCCACCCTACACACACACACACACACACATATACACACGCACACACACACACAAACACACACTTCTCCAATGTTTCTATTTATACTATTGTCATTTTCTTGCTTTACACCATTGAAACACCTTGACTTTCTCTAACTAAGAGGGTAGTGTTTCACATTGCAAATATAGATTAGTGTTAGTTTGTGAAGACACTTTCCCCAAGTAAGTATTTGGATAGTTAAATAAGTAAATATAATCCACTTCCACTGAGTCGATGTCTATTCATAGCAACCCTATCGGACAGGCTAGATGTGCCTCTCTGAGTTTCCCTAATTCTTTATGAGATTACAAAGACCAGTCTTCCTGCCACAGAGAAACTATGGTTTCAAACTGCCAACCTTATGGTTGGTAGCTCAATGCATAATCACTGCAACACCTTTCTTTTTATCTTGCTAACTAGCACATCCTTTCTTTTTCAGAATGTCTTCAACAACAAAGTATGTAATGAAAGAATTCATTCCATTTTCAAAGAATTTTAATTATTAGAATCCCTTTCTTTTGCTTACTAGTCCAATGTCAAGCGTTTTCAGAGCACAGAATGTCATTAGATTCCCTTTTGCATGTGATCATCAAATGTCAAGACAGCTCTTTCTTGAAAGAAACCCCCTTCTTCATCATATCATTATATCCCAGACATAATCCAGACCTTTGATAAATGGCCATTTTCCTTAAAACTCCCATCTTTGTTGGATTTTCTAATTCCTGGAATCTTAGATTGCTCCAGGCAAAAAGCCCAGTTGATAGCTTGGTCAAGTTTGTAATCCCATTGCTAGGTTCACTCCAATCCAAGCAAAGACCTTCAAAGTCCTATCCTGTTCCTTCTCAACTTGTAAATGTGACATCACCAAATTGTATCCAAAATGTAATAATTTTTTCTTCCTCTTTTGCATTTTCTTTTATTCTTTCTATTTTTTATTTTTAAACTGACATCTTTTTATTTTCAGATCTCAACTGATCACAATTTCAAAATGTCTTTCTGACATTTTTCTCCAGCTCTTTAAACTTTATTTGTCTTCTGTTAGAGCTGTTTTATTCTTTCTATAACAATCATGACATCTCAAGAAAGGAGAAATTCATAGGCTAAGAGAAGTGCTGTAAATAACAATCCTTATTGGGGATTGGGGATTCCCCAAATATGGGGAAAATCAACAGCATCATTACAGAAAATAAAAAATTAGAGGAATAAAGTGCTAATATCTGGAGAACAGTCAGATGATCCCATGGAGCTTCCAGCCATAAAGATGCCTATCTAAGAAGTTAAGAGATAGAGATCATAATCTTTGTCAAAGCAGGCGATTTCTTGAATATAGAAATCTTGCTAGCCGGGTATTGAATGAGAATTATTAGAGGCATCACTTCAGAAGTAGATGGTGCCAGATGGTAATATTTAAAAGCGAGAAGAATAACATTTTGGGGAGCAGAGTGTCTGGTAGCCACAGAAACCATAGCAGAAGCCAGAGGCAATGCTGGAACCAGAGCCATAACCACAGCCAGAGACAGATCTGAATCCACAGCTGGAGCCATAGCCACAGTCAAAAGCATAACTGCATCCACAACCATAACAGGAGCTATACCCACAGCGAGAGCCATAGGAGTGGCCATGGTAGTTGCAGACCATGTGGTCAAGAAAAGAGAATCCAAGTAAGTTGAAAAGGGGGCTTGTGAAGTGAGATACCATCTACTTCCTTATTGAGCATCCTTATTGAGCAGCAGGATTTGCCAGAATGCTCCACTCATTCTCTGACTTAGACAACAAGTATTCAGACACTTGTTATGAGCGAGACACTACGGACCGTCAACAATGGTTACTTAAATGGCTCCTCAGTTTGGCAAGGCTAGTCTTCTTTAGATTGCATCATTTTCAGTTACTCTGTCAAGGACGTGTCCCAATACAATTTCATGTCTGATAGTGCAGATAATGTCTGTTTTCTATATTTGTGATTATTAGATATGCATTTTAGGCAGCAAGGGTCCAGAAGGACATTAGAAAAAAATGCGTTCTGTTTTCCCCTCTTCTCCTTCGTGAAATGACACTTCTGCCTGGGGTAGGTGCCATCTCCCGTGAAGCACTGCAACTTCTCACCAGGCTGCTTCCAGTCATTTTCATGTCCACTCTGCCCTCAAGTCACAGGAAAGAGCAGCACATCTGGTCACTCAGAACCAAGCTGATTCCTCAGGTCACAAAGGAGTTCCAGGTGAGAAGATAGTAAGTTATACAAAGCTCTGCTGCTTACGTTTTCTCCCTCCAAAGAAATGTGGTCCCGAGAATCCTAACTGTCCTTCTTCTCTGACCTTATTTCATTGGCATTCATACAAGAGTGCTTTCTTCCCATTCACCTTCTCCATTACACTTGCCTTTTCAACACATAAAAGAGGAAAGTGCAGCTGAGCCCTGGTGACCTAGTGATTGTGTGTGGGACTGCGGTGTACAGGGATGACAGCTCAAATCCAGGAACAAGCCTAGGCTTCCTAGTCCCACCAGGGCAGTGAGGCCACAAAACACATACACACAAAAGAGGAAAGTGAATATAATTATTGTTGTCACCCTCGATTCTCAGCTCAAAATCTTGTTTATATATTAAAATCAAGACTTGGCATCATTTCCTGTAGAAGGACTTTTTTCAAGATTGCTATCTGGATTAAATTGTTTTTTTTTTCTTTTCTGCTTTGCTCTTACACAATAATTTATGTCACAATGCTTCCCAGTGTGATCGATCAACCCTCACTCCTGGTGATCCTACTGCAGTCATCAAGTACCGGGAGGTGGTTCCAACTCACAGCCACGCTACAGACAAGAGACGGAAAGTCCTGTACCACTCTCACAAGTGTCTTCATGTCTGAATACATCGGTGACATGTCACTGTGTCAATCCATCTTGTGAAGGTCTTCCTCTTGTATGCTGCCTGGAGACTTTACCAAAGGTGACATCCTTCTCCAGGGACTGGTCTCTCCTGACAACATGTAACCCTCTAGGGTCAAGCTGCCCAGGAGTTTGTCTAAGGCCGCTGTGGTGGTCATGGCTTATGTTCATTTCATGAATGAGATGGAGTCAAGCCTGTTAATCTGGAGATAGCCATTGAGTAGCCAATGAGGCCTCCATGTGGGCATGGCTTTCTCCTGAGGCTTGTGGAAATCTCACGATATTTCCCTGGTGGAGAGAGAAGCTACCTCCCCAGTTGTTGGGATTTAGTCTCAGAGACAAGGGACTATGGACAAGACAAAATGGCAGCATCCGAGGAGCTGGAGGAGAAGCCATGTGGCCTTACCCTGATGGAACCAGATTTCTGTAGCTGGAGAAGTCACATAAAGACCCCCCTGCCAGCGCTGAGTTGCTTCTACCACCACTAGATGCTGTTGATGGACCCTGAGTCCTGGAAGCGAGGAGTCATGGGGAGACTCCTGCCAGCACCAGGATTCTGCACCCACAGACCTGCGACTTTGTGAGTCAGAAGGAGACATTATAGACTGGTATCAGGCATATGGGCTAATATCAGACTTATGACTGAATTGGACTGGGCTGGAATGCTTTCTCAATGTTCCATTCCTCGTGTATATAAACCTTACCCTTATCTCCATGTGCATGTCTATGAATTTGTTTCTCTAGTTTACCTGGACTAACACAGTCCCTATACCCACATAATTAAACTGCCTTATCTATCTCTCATGGAATATCTGATGAATTTAAATGCCTGACCTTTAGAATCTAAAGTTTAGATTGACAGCCAAATGCTGTACCACGACACCACTCTATAGGTGAATATTACCATATATATTACCAGTTCCAGTCAATGCTCACTTTTGGGCAGTAGTTGTCTTCTATAAAGTTTCTGTGAACATTAAATTTGCAAATATTAAACCATTGCTCATAGAGAACCTGTGGGGCTCTGTTCCTGGGAGCCTCTGGTCACATCTTTTCATTAACCAACCAATATATAACTTCACTTCATATCTTTAAAGATACATTGTTTCATATTGTAGATTTGGTAACACAGAGGATTAGCTAGATTGCTCAGGCTAGCATGCCTGAACAAAATTTATCTAACACACCTATTTTTGTCTTGAAGCATATCAGAACCCTTTTGCACTTAGGAACAATATTGTGCTTACATGTTACTTTAAACAGTGAAATCACAAACAAAAATCAGAAACAAAAGAAAAATAGGTGACTAATGGACTATAAAAAGCATACTTATTTTTAGTGTGACCGATGAAACAAGACAGCAGAAGATTGTATTGGTCAAGCTTACCCGGAAATGGACAAGGCAGTGACTCAAGTTTTTCACCACCCTGTGTGTGTGTCCACAGTGATCATAAAAGTGCCATGAGTATTGGTTTGAGGATGACAAACACATTTCAGTGAATTAGAGAATTTGCAAACTTGTTATTATCATAAGGATAGGTCTGGGGGGCACCCCAAATCCAAGTATATTACTAATTACTAATTAGTCAATTAATAATCCTTAGGGCAGAGACAAACAAAGATGCTCATCCCAGAATGAGAGAAGCCATCTATATAGGCTAAAATGGAGTTCCAATTAAGTCAGAGACATTGGGATAATAATAGATAGAGGAAACCATCACAAAACTATGTTGGAAGAATAATTTATCCTGATCACAGGTGGGACTAGCACAGTGAAGAAAGAACCAGGACTGGGGTTTGTACAGAAGGGCAGATTGTGGATGTTTTCAGCGTCGACCACCAGGAAACATGGCCTTTGGGATTATACTGAAGACCATCAGATTCTGAATAATAACCTCCAGGTTAACTTTTGGATAATATGTGACTATTTATGGTAAATCTTTAAGGACAAGCCCAGACAAGTTTTCCAATTGCATACAGCTGAGTACAAAATGAGTCATCTATAGGTTCCCCACATATTGTAGCCTATTTTCTTTTTTTTCTTATAGTCTATTTTCAAAACACTCTTTGTGAGGGTCAGACTGCCACATTGCTAATGAAAAGTCAGAAAGCACACAAATGCAATATGAACTTCTGTCAAGACTCAAAATTAAGGCTGGAGCACCCCTTGTAGACCCTCGTCTTCCATAAGCCAAGTGCCTAACAATTTAAGCTCTAATGCAGAATAAGTTCTATTTTAGAAAATAATTTTTAAGCTTTATAAAAACAAAGTGAGCTTCAGAGCTGAGGCAGCATGCTTTGTCTTGCCTTTCTGCCCACCTTGATTTTTCCATATGGAGTATATCATGCTTGATGTGTGGTAAGGTCTTGGCAGGATCAAGTCAACAGAAAAATTACTTATCTACTTCACATCCCCTTGAATTTACATCACCCTTCTGGGAGAGCTTACACATAAACTCTAAAATTTCCATTTAAGAGACCATTTAATGACTTTCAGATATTACTGACTCAACATAAATTTATCACAGAAGGTCACATCTTGATACTGAATGTGGGAGGCTGGTGAGGAGGGGAGCACTGCCAGGCCTACCAGATCCATTGACTTTAATAATCCGTGCTCCATCCCAGCCATCTCCAAGGGTCCAATGTCCCAGACAACCTAGACCCCTCAAATCTCTCCTGGAGTTTGACGTGAAGTTTGAGAGCTAAATTCAATCCAAAGGAAATGACCTCCAATCCATTTATCTGTAGTCCGTCTTCCAATCTACATCCATGGGGTTTCCACTTCACCTGTTCTTTCCACTTAACATTCATGTTCTTTCTATAAAAATTTTCCCCATTCTCCACAAATCAATTCAAAATGATAAATGCCTGCTTTCACATTTTTGCAATTGCATTGGCACAAAGCACCAGCCCTGGATGGACAAGACGCTAATCTAGAAACTGAGGGGTCTGTAAAGTCAGGCATGGTTCTTTATCTCAGGAGCAAAGTACCTGTGCAAGTCAAGTGGCTCCTCTAAAAGCAGGGATCAGATATTCCTTTCAGAGAGACCTTATCTTTTTACTGCCCCTGTGGTAGAGCTCATCTTTTGTTCACTACAACATAAATAGAAACAACATTGTTCTTCCTTCT
Source organism: Nesogale talazaci (assembly GCA_004026705.1). Taxonomy (NCBI): domain Eukaryota; kingdom Metazoa; phylum Chordata; class Mammalia; order Afrosoricida; family Tenrecidae; genus Nesogale; species Nesogale talazaci. The sequence goes on from PVJH01016579.1 coordinate 31,537, forward strand.
TGAAGACAGTGGGAAATGCCTAGAGATGAATTGCCCGCTTTCAATGGGCATGATTTGGTCACTGGCAGAGGAAGACTCCTGACATCTAGTGGTTAGAGATCAGGGATATGGCTAAACATCCATGGACAACATTAACAGCTCTGAAAAACAAAGACGTCTAGTCCAAACATGTCAGCAGTCAGTGTCCAGGTTTAGAAATGATGGTCTCTATCTGCACATTTGTAAATAATCTTCTATATCTATACATGTCCAAATCCAAGCATAGTATTTCCTTTCACTCCATCTCAAGACCTTTTCTTTTTTTTTTTTTTTTGCCAGCACCAAATATGTAGACAAAGATAAACCTTACCTCTTTTTATTTTCAATTGTCATTTCCAGCATAGGCCAGTTCTAAAGTTGTAAGATATTTTCAATAAGCAGAACCATAGGTAATTACACTTGGAATGAAATATAAACTCAGCAGAATCCCTCCTCCTTCTGGATACTTGACGTTCAACCATGAGCATGAGGGTTAATTCAATACTTTATTCAATGCCTTCAAGAGAGATTTTCACAAAGTTGCTGGTTTCATCTTTTGGAACCTTCATTAGTAGACTGTTTTTCTTCCAGTGAGATTTTTTCTCTGATATCAGTTGCTGGTCTAATCCAATCACTCTGCTATAGTTTGTCCCAAAACATCAACAGAAAGAAAGAAATCTTTATCCCAACATTTGCTTTTCTTTGGTTGCTTTCCTTGTCTGAAAAGCTTGAAATTCAAGACTATATGCCAACTCTACTGCCAAATCCCTGGACTATCAAATTAGCCTTCTATCTGAATTGCATTATTTATAATACCTCCTCTTCTGAAATCTGCACACTGATCCATCAAAGCAGAATCATACTCTATTCTGTACACCCCTGAGAAGTCAGCTCTGAGTACAATGCCAAGTGCATAATGCTCAGTCATTCAATACTTCTCTAATAAAGAATAGATGGGTTGTGTCAAACACGTATTTAGACAGTGGTGTGCCACTTCTAGGCTATAGTATATTTAAATATATACCAGTTTCTTCTAGAAATACCCTCATAAGCAGTTTTAGATAATTGTTTTTCATATGTTACATGCTGCTTCAGTGCTTTGGGGCAGGAATTTGTACTGAACAAATGTTATTGCCTTCATTCCAATTTTCTCACACAATAATTTTGTATTCTCACATAATAACTTTTCAAGTATTCATATTTAGGTATAATGAAATGCTGGTTTTGTCAGAATTTAATGTAGCAACTTGGTAATTTAAAGGATACAGCTATGTATAATATTCTATATGCTTTAAGAAAAAATATTTTTTGAAGAAACAAAATAAATAGCTGTCTCAGTGACCTTTGTACACCTTGCCTGAGTCATTTCATATAGTAATTTATCTTTAAAAGTAAAATATCAAGTTTTCTGTCACTGTGTGTGGTATCATGTGCATCTTCAAGCTCTGCAATTGCAGAGTAGCTACACACTATACTGATGAAGCATATAATTTGGAAACATTTCAAGTACTTATCATTTAAAATTTGGTGCTATGTTTAAAGTGCCAGAAAAAAGTCAAAAGCTAGCAAAATATATTTTCCTTTTAGAACGGTGGCTATTTTAATAGTTCAAGTCAGTACCATCTTACAGTAAATGATTTCAGGCAAGATCAAACATTTATGAAATAGTAAATCTGCATGGGATCTATAATCTAGAGATCCTCATAATTTGGATATACATACATGTCACCGGTTTGAAGAAAAATGTGTTCCTATTTTCCTCTTGTGTTCAAGTTCAAAAATCTTCTGCTTGCAACGTTTCCCACAATAAAAAAATATTTCAAGTAGATCATCTATGTCATAGCTAGTAAAACAACTTGACACATATTATCTCAATCCATTCTCACAAACTTGTAAAATAATGAGGACAAGCACTTAGAGGAAGGAGAGGCTCAGAGTGATTGAGCAATGAGTTCAAAGTCACATAGCTGATGAGCGTCAAAGTCGAATCTTCAGATTTCCTCAACTTCTGCTGGAGGACTCACCTGGCATGTGTTCTTCCAAGCCAGTACCCTCTCCTGCTCATGCCCAGTCACGCAATGCTCCCTACACACTCTTATTAGAACAAGGGCTCAACCCAAATCAGTTGTCGTTGAATGAATACTGATGCATGGTGACCTATATGTGTCAGAGGGCAGTCTAGCTTTGTAGGATGCTTAGTGGCAGCTGTTTTCTCAGTTGTAGCTGAATAGATCTTTCTCCCAGTGGACCTTTGGGTGGATTTGAACCTTCATCCTATCATTTAGCAGCCCATTGTATTATATCTTACACCACCCAGAGACTGGCAGCCTAGTCCTCTCCAGAGCTGATCCATGACTATACTTCTTTCAACAATAGGCACAAATAGCACAGGAAGACATCTTATCTTCTGAGTGGGCAACTTCTATTGATGTTTCAAGCCTCAATTCAAGTTGAAATTGATCCTCTCATCTTAAATAATCCTCGATGATTTGTATATATATTTCTATATTTCTAAATCAATTTTCTTACTTTATGCTTTCACTCACTGCAGTCAAGTAAATACAGAGTCACACTGATCCTCTAGGACAGTGAAGACCTCCTGTTGTGAGTTTCACAGGCTGGAACCCTTTATGAGAATACAAAGCCCACTCTTTATTTCAGGGAGATCCTGGGGGGTTCAAACAACAGACCTTGCAGATCATAGTCCAAGGCTCCATTTCATGCTTTAGTCTTATTTATTTTATACAAAAATATTGAACCACTGAGAATTGTAAAAATCTAATTTAAAAAGATAATAGATAAATAAATGGATGGTTTAAAAACACTCACTCCCATGGAGTCAATACTGACTGGTCGTTTTCCCTCTCACCTCAAATTGGATAACAAGTGGTTTCTAAACTACTAAATGTCCAAAGACATGATTTTACTAAGAAATTATTAAAATTGTCCATCAGCCTCGATAATCTTCCTAGTTTTCTACAAAATTTTGTAGTGGAAAAAATAGTTTGTTGTGCCTATCATTATCCACTTTTCTTGTGATACACATAGGAGACAGCAAATCAGAAACACAGACAAACACAATATCCTCACTGAGCACTCTTGTTTCTGTCTGTTTTAAGATGATTTTCTATGCTGCTCAGACTGAAAAGTTTTGATCTCTCCTTGAGGTGTCCTTCAAGTATTTTCAGGACCAGGATATGTCAGCATTTACCTTAAAGGTCTTTGGCTTCTTGGCTTTGATTGCACCGTCTACATCACATGCATTCTCATGGAATAGCCAGTTCGGCTGTCTCTAAATATTAGAGATTCTTACATTCATAAGTGGCCTCTCTATAGTTACTACCCATTGATTCCAATGTGGAATACAAGAAACAAGCTCAAGTCTCCTGCTTTACATATCCTTAGATAGACCCTGTCACTTCTTTCCCTACAATACCAGAGTGTAAGGTGAGCTCCCACTAGCTTCCCTTCCTTGAAGATCTCGTGTTTGTTTCACCGTCATATCCAGGCTTTGAAGATTCAAGCCCATAATGTCACAAAACATCACTGTTTTCTGTTATTAGTTAGTGCCGATACTCAACCCACTCCCTTTATAGAAAAATAACTTCTCTATACTATCCTAGGCCCCTGACTTTGTCTTCCCAGACTTCTACAAGATTTGATTGGGTTTATTTTTCAAGGCCAGTGTTCTGAATTTTAATATATATATTATAATATATCATAATTCTAATTATATATCTATATCGTTTGATATTTGAGGAATAACTGACCAATCAACTATTGAAAATACATACTTGAGGGGGTAAAAGGAAATCATAGTTTCATATAGAAAGGGAGTCATCAAATGTGACATCATTAATGATCACTATTCAGAATAAGATTGACACAGATTTACTAAAGCTCAATGAAGTGTTTCTTTCAGAAACTAACTTGGCCTAAATGGAGCTCTAATGCTCCCAGTCAAAATCAGCATAGAAAAGGCAGAGATTAAAGAATTACCTGTCAAAAAACAATGTGATCTTTTTTATCCCATTGATATCAAACCCTCTTTCTGCCAAAAGAATAGAGAACCACTACAGGAGATTTTTTTTTAAGTTTCCAACTGGAAATGACTATTCTCTTGGAATAAAATTAGGTTGTATGATATAAGCAACAAAGGACGCTCTGGTCTTGATTTTCTCACAGCAAGAGGAATAGCGTCTCCTATAGTAAAATGCACCGTAGCCATAGCAACAACAGCAGAGTCAACGGCATTTTCACAGCCATAGCTTGACCCATAAATGCAATTACATCCAGATGCAAAGCATAGTCCAATCTTCAGGAGACCTGCATCACAGTTACAACCAGAGCCAGAGCTGCAGCCACAGCCTCCATGCTGTTATTCTTGCTAGAGGACCATCAAGTCGATGCTGAGTCGTTGCAACCCTAAGTACAACAGAATGAAACAGAGCCTGATCTTGTGTGATCTTCACCATTGTTATGTTCGAAATCTCTCCGGCAGCCATTGTGCTAATCTATCTTCTTGAAAGGATTCCTTTTTTTCCGCTGTCTTTCCTCACTAAGCACAATGCCCTTCTCCTGACAACCTGTTCAAAATATATGAGACAAAGTCTTGCCATCTTTGTTGCTAAGAAATATACTAGCTGAACTTCTTTCAAGACAGATTTGTTTGTTCTTTTGACCATCCTGGGTACTGTCAATATTCTTCAGCAGCACAAATGTATGTAATCTTTTTATCAATCTCCATTCATTCAATATTTAACATTCACATGCATATGAAGTCATTGACGATACTGCAGCTTAGGTCAGGCTCATTTATGTCCTTGACGTAGCATACTTGCAATTGAGCACTTTTAAAAGATCCTGGGCAGCATATTGATGCTTCCATGTGCATTGATTATGGATCAAGCAAGATGAAATCCTTGACAGTATCAACCTTTTCTCTTTACAGCTGATGTTATCCACTGGTCTAATCGTGAGGATGTGGGTTTTCTCTACATTGATTTGTAATGCACACTGAAGGTTACCATCTTTGATCTTCATTAGTAAATACTTCAAGTTCTGCTCACTTTCAACAAGAAGCCCCCATCGGAGTCTCCATAGCAGTAGCAACTCATGTTCGCAAGAAGTGGTGGGGGAAGAAAATTATTCTTCAAGTCTAAATAGGACCTCTATCTCTCAGGTCTTTTACAGGAGGGGTGCCTCCTGAAGCACAAAAATACCTGGTTTCAAGCAGCTTATTTGACAAGGAACTTCCATTTCAGTAGTACATCTCCATTTAATTTGCTGTCAGACTGGGTTTATCTTAAATTTATAATAAGACTGGAATAAAATTGCTTTCTTTCCTATCAGCCTGTTATTTTTAAAATACTTCCCTCCAGTGGCTCATGGCCTTACATACACCAATATAGGTTTTAGTCTCTAATTAATTTCAGCAGCCTTGAAATTGTGTGTGTATGTGTGTGTGTGAGTGTGTGTGTGAGAGAGAGAGAGAGAAACCCCAGTTAAGATAAGGCTAATTTCATTATTCTTACATTAAAATACTAAGATTTATTAAAATTAAAGATTAAGTGAATTTATCAAAATCACGCAACTATATAATCAGATATGTTGCTTCCTTTTAATGCCAAAATCCAATAACCTTGGTGCCTGGCCTTGAAAAAAGGGGGAAAAATAAGCTTCTCTTAAAAATCTAACAGATCATATCTGCCACATTTTGTAAAGTGTTATTGCTCATGATTTGCCTCGTTATGTCTGCACATTCTTTCTTGCACTTCGTTTCGACTTTCATAGGCCTGTATAACTCAAAGCCACGATGAAAGCTTATACTGCTCACTATGCTTTCTGTGAGTTCTAAATGTCCCTTCACTGACACAGCAGAATTATCCCCTCAAGACACAGGTCATGAAATATCTTTGTTTGCTTGAGTTATTATGGTATCACTGAAGACTGTAAGTACACCATGGGGTTACAAAAGAAAGAGCAACACTATATGGGAAGGACAGCCAGACTGCTCCTTTCAAGTGTGGGTGATGAGACGTTATCTCATAGTCTTTGGATATATTATTTGGCAATGGAAAAAGGCATTGTGCCTAGTATAATAGAGGGTCGGTAACAAAGAAAAATAGCTTCAACAAGTTGATGGACACCGTGGCTAGAACAATAAGCTCAGCGCATAGCATTAAGTGTGAGGATGGAACTCGGTGAGGCGCTGTGCAGTTCTGCTGTCCATACGATCGCTGAGCGTCAGAACCAGCTTGATCGTATCGAACAACAAAAACAATAATGGGAGTTCTGCTTCGAACTCTTTGTCTCTCACAGCACCTATACTGTTTTGAACAACCAAGGCAATAAATAAAGATTTCCTTTTTTTCATATTCTTGCCAACACTTTTTATTTCCTTTAAAAAATAAATGTGTTTAAATAAGTTAAATACTAGTGTAGGGAAAATGGAATTTCATTGCTGGTATTTTAGGCCAGGCTGACAAGAGAAACAAATTCAGTGACACTCATTTATAGGCAAGAAGTTTCTTTATATCAAGCAAACATCCCAGGCCCATTCAGATCCAGTACATAAGCTTGATACTAGTTGAGACTCACACAGCCACATGCAATGATGCAGAATGAAGGACTAGCAGGCCAGTGGGTGAAAAACCTTGTAGATCCAATGGTGGTGGACACATCTGCGTGACTCTGGCAAAACCAGTGTCAGCCAGCTGGAAGGTGAAGGTAGAGAGAGAAAGCAGATTCCAAGGATCCTCCTTATGAGAAGGTCACACGTGGAAGGAGGCACCATCAGGCTGTGGCTGGCTAGACTCCACCCCTACACTTTTATGTGTCTTCAAGTTTATACAGAAGTCCTGATTTACATCTTCCCCAATGACATTGAGCATCTTGCCATGTGTCTATAGGCTATTTGTATATCTTCTTTGTTGAAAGGTCTATTCAAATCCTATGCCCATTTTTCTCTTATTCTGGTTGCCTCTTTGGTGGGATAATTTGGCATAAATAATGGTGATAGTTCACAAAACAATTATTATTATCACTGTTATTGCATTGTACACTGTACTCTTTGAATGTCAGAAATGTTAAATTGCAAAATATTTTGTTATGCCAACATTATCACAATAAAACCATCTTGAAAAATAATAAATCAAATGAGATAAAACACTCAGAAACTAAATTAACACAAGAGTTTACTATATGATCTCGAGAGAAATTTGCACAGTAATTAATCAGCAAACACAGTATTACATTGTAAGTCACTGACATTGGCATTGTGGCATAGCTTAGATTTCCTTAACTGAAGTATGCACAAGTGAAACCTGTTAAATATCTTTGAGCTAAGAAGAAGAACATTATTATACATACATGATTAGGAAGACTCATAGTTCCAATTCTGGAGTCAAAATCAGGCTGTTCTCAAATATAAGTGATGCCTATATTTGTGAACATGATTGTTGTGATGCCATTGAGTAATCATTGTACAGAAATAGATTTCCGTAAAAACAATATTTGTTGGTGAAGAGGTGGACTCTTCATCATGATGTGTAACATTTTGCAGAGATTTCCAAACTAAGCATCAAGACCTGCAGTACTGAAACAAAATATATCATTTCCCTTGTAGCAATTTGACAGTGAATGCCATTAATGCTAAGCCATGAAACTATTTAGTCTTTCACATCACCCAAGAAAAATAAATTCCCCAATAGGAAAAAAGATCTATATAATGTTTCATAAATTGAAGAGTGACTTCAAATAAACAACCTTGATTTCAGTAAACACATTGTGATGGAAATCACAGTTATATTGAAGTTAGTTTAAAAACAGGATTAAAAATCAAATTTAGGGATGATGTTTCCACAGATTTTCCTGAGGAAATCTCATCAGTAGTTACAAGCCAGTCTTCATGTCCAGAACTCACTTTCTGAATGCTACATATAAGCAGATGTTATGTCTTTTTACTTTTTACTTTTTTCCCAACCCTTCCAAATTACCCAGACAACAGAAATATTTAGAGAGAGAGAGGCGATCTCGCATGATCTGGCACTTTCAATAGAGGAGTATATTGGTTCCACTCCTAAAGGAATATCTTTTCAGGCATCTGGCTTATAAGAACCATTCTCCAATTCGAACAGTCAAACTTTCATTCATCCCTCAAGGATCAATGTATTTTGAAACTTACCAATTTCTATAATCTTCTGTTTTTTATTTATTATGCTTTCTTAAGCCCACCTACCTCCCACCACACACACACATAATGCAGGTAACTGTGAAAGCAATTATTTCATTAGTGGTATCCAAAAGCAGTCAGTGAAGTACTGGTAAATAGGCAATTAGGGGGAATAATCCAATACTCATACCTTCATTAAGTTCTTAGCACCAAAGTATGTCACTGAACATGAAGAAAAGATTATTCATCTTTCACAAGTCAACGCAATGCAAGCTGGTTCCAGTACACCAATGCTACAAGAGGCATTCCAGTAATGCACTTGAAAACATGGACCCTAGCTTCAAATTCTGACTCAGCCACTTACTAAGCTTCAAGACTTGAGAAATCTCCTTAATTTATATATATATATAGATAGATATATCTTAAAATATAGACACTATCACATGCACTTTATGGGGAAGTTTCCTCATCTAGGTAAATGAAGACGATGAGAGCTGTTAGTTTCTGCTGCGTCAACTCCAACTCATCGCAATCCGATACATAACAGAACAAAATAGTCCTGTTTTCAACCACCTTCACCCTCATTGAAATGCTTGAATCCATTGTCAAAGACCAGAGCTTCAAATCCATCTGATTGATAGCTTCCTCACCTACACTAGCCCTCCACGTTACCAAACCTGATATTCTTCTCGAGCAAGTAATGCTTCCTAAAGACACATCCAACATAAGGGAGAAAAAAATTTCAGGTAATATTTTGTGATCTGTAGGGTTTTCACAGGCTAATTTACTGAAGTTGATCACTAAACTTTGTCTACTCATCACTATAATTCTGGAAGGCTCACTGAAACTTGCTCATAAATAGTGGTTCCCTTGATATTTTAGATAATGATGGTATATCTTCTAGCATAAAAGCAACATATAAGCCACCATAGTACAACTAACTGAAAGACTGGTGGTGGAGTGAATAGTATTGATCCTTAAAAGCAGTGGTTCACAACCTTCCTGGTGCCATGACCATTAAATACAGTTCCTCACATTACAGTAACCTCCAACCATAAAATTACTTTTGTTGCTATTTCATAACTGTAATTTTGGTAGTCATGAATCAGGTGATCCCTGTGAAAGGGTTGTTTGACACCCCTCCCAAAGGGTCTGTAGCCTGAAAACCGCTGCTTTAAGGTTTTTAAGAGTATTAAGTGACTTCATAAAATTAAAGGATTAAATCAACCGCTATCACATATGAAGTGTTATTTAAGATAAATAGAAAAATGGGCAGATAAGGACATGCATTCTCTTGTTATTGCTCCCATACATCAGAGCATAGATTCCTTGTCATGTAGTCCTCCATTATACCACTAAATCCATGGCATCTAGTCAAATCTGACATCTTATTTTATAAGTATTTGATGATGTTTTAAAATATTTGATGAATGAGTGCTTATAGTTTAAAATCAATGATAGTGATATATCCATTAAAAGTGAGTTTTTGACCTTCTTTAAATCATAAAAAACACACACATATATGCACAGTTTATCCTCAATTTGGATTCGAAGTGGAAAGTACATTTGGAGAAGGGAAAGGGATCAAACCTGTCAGGCAAAACATAAATGCAAGTCTGTTGATAGAAACAGAGGAAGTGCCACCCTCCAATTGGGGGAAGAATGACTGAAAATGTTTTTAGGGACTTTGGAAGGGGAGTGTCTTCAGTGGCATGTACCTAATAGACTACATTGACCTGGGCTTCTGGGTGCATCCTCGGGACCCTGGGTGTTCCAGGTGCTATGGAACACTGAATACTGAAACTTTGCAGCGCAAAGCATGCTCCAGAGGTTACATTAATGAGATGCAGTGCAGAAACTTCACTGGGTGAACTGGACTCTACCTCAGACTCACTTGTGACCTGAGGACCTCAGTAAAAGAAGCCCTGGTGTCTAAGGAATCAGAAGACAGCTATACCAAGATTGTTGAACTCTTGTAGGCAGACAACATGGTCTTGGTATCTCAATGCCCTATATGCTGTATTAAGATAAGCTTTATTCTGGCAAATCTGAAAATAAAATTTCTGTTATTATTGTAATGATTATGTAATAACGATGATTGTAAATTTCTCTGACAAGTAACCCTACTGATTGAAAGGATTGATTCTGTATATATGAATTATTCAGGTACTGTGATATGGAGTTTGACTCCATTGGCCCAATATCCTTCTCTGAACAGAGCTTTAAAAAATCTAGTATCACTGACTAATTAAAGATAATACTAAGGGAATAGCATTATGTCCCAGGGGAATGGTCAATAAGAATTTCTACCATAAATTAACAAGGAAATCTTGAAAGGGAGCCCTTTCAAGGCAGGTAAAAATAAGCAAGCCAGCAAACAAAAAATAAACAAAAACAAAGATCTAGAAATGGGTTCTCCAACTTAAGAAAGAGTTCTTACATCATGTCCCTGCTCGATACTTGCTCTCAGGAAGGGAGTAAAGATCACATGGGTACTCTAGGAAAATGTGGTGAAGAAATTAGCTATTAGATGTTCTCAGAGAAAACAACATCTGGGGTCTTAAAGGCTTGTTTCCAACAAGCAGCCATCGATGTGAAATGTCAACTAAGTCCACATGGAAGAAGCACACCAATATCAGTGACCAAGGGGATTATAATTCATACAATCTAAAGTAGAAGGAGGGGATGGTATCAGATCCTAACTTGTGAGAATCCGGTGTGCGGAAGGCTGTGGATGATGATGGGAGCCCAGACTCATTTGTTGGTGCTTCATAGGAAATAAGCTTCCTGTGTTCTCCCTCTATCTATAATAGGAGGAAAGTGTTTACTTGACAAAGTGCATTGGAGAGATGAAAGGAGACGACCAAAGGGATAAACCCGACTTGAACAGTTAAAGCTTGACCTTTGATCCCCTTACTGATGCACCCAGGATCTGATCTGGTTCTCAGCATCATATGTATTCTTGTTGTGTTTTTGTCTGTTCATAGTAGGGCTTATCTCAGAAGTGTTGTCATTGTGGTCACCCTCTTAAAGTTGCATAATGTGATTTTTTCTGTTTTTTTTTCACATATGAGACCCAGGATTGATGAACCTAGAGGGACAGCAAGTAAAATAAGAGTGTTGGCAGGAAAGGGAAGGAGGGGGGTGGTGGTTTATAGTGGTAGTCAAGGAATCCAGGAAGAAAAAAAGATGTTTGGAAACTATGGTCACAATTATACAATACTGCTTGATGTGATTGAACTATGGAATGATATAGTAAATGCATTAGCCACCAAGTAATAATACATTTTAACAAATAAATAAATCATCAAAACATACATACATACATAAAATGTATCTGCCCTCAATTTGGATCTCAAACTTATTAAATCCTAGAGAATAACTCTATATACTCCAGCTAAAACCATTGAATCCCTCCTCCCTCTACATTCGTGCACTGCCAAAATTGGCCGATGTTCAAGATCTTCTGAGTGTTCTGTTTCTATGGACATAATTATATATCATCATTCTGTCCCCACTCTAAGAGCCATGGTGGCACTGTGATCATGCATTGGGCTGCTAACAACATACTTAGCAGTTGGAAATCACCAGCGATTTCAGCAAAGAAAGACAGGGATTTCTCCTATTTTGTGGAGGTACAGGCTCAGAAACTCACAGAGGCAGTTCTGTACTAACCTCTAGGGTCACTTTGACTCAGCATTCACCCGATGGTAGTGAACGAGAGTTTCTTAGCACTCTACATTTCAAAAGCTTTCTTTGACCATGCAATACTGGAATATTAAGTACAGTGAGACCTTAGTTACATCTATGAATTACCCAGGAATTAGAATGTCATCTAAAGTACTCCTGTGATTTGATAAGTATGAGCGTGCTTTCACACTTTCAGATATAGGACGGTCCCAGAAACTATCTATACACTTTCTGAACCAGTCATTGAGGCTGATTCCATTGATGGTGATCCCATGTGTGTCAGAGCAGATCTATGCTTCAAAGAGTTCAGTGAATGATTTCCCAGAAGTCAATCACCAGGTCTTTCTTTCAAGGCATTCCTCATGGACTCCAACCTCCAATCTTTTTATTGAGAGCTGAGTTCATAAACATTTTACACAGGAAATAACTCAAATTCACTCTTTAGACAAAATCAATTATCAGAATAACTTATGATGAGAAGTTGAACTCTTTGAATGTCTATTCATTCAATTTATGGTCTTTTAAATTAGAAAAAACTAATAAAGTAGTTATTTAATATTCTTCAAATATATACTGACAAAGATAGGGTTTCCTTCCCCGAATTGTATCATGCCAAAGACCATGCACTTATTCTTTCTATGCAATTATCTCTTCCATAAAACACATTTTGCAATTTTTCCTCATAATCCTCAGCACATAAGGCCTGGCAGGACTATTTTCACAAAATCCCGGAGTTCTACCTTCCAGAAATTGTTCTACATGAGACACAGAATTGTTGGGCCAGAAAAACTGTGTTTATTTGAAAATATTGATTTCTTGTCATCTTGCAGTGGTTTTCTCCTGGGCCCAGTCATAATACAAAATCAGAGAACAAAAGTGATCTATGTTTACATTTAAAACAGAAAAGAGCATATTATTTTTTGACTTCATGGGACTGCACAGAACCATAGAATGACAAACTTCCTCCAGAAAACAAGCCAGAATAAAATAGAATCAGAGTGGGTGGGATTGGCTGTGTTATTTTAACAAAATATGCTCTGCTTGTGGGGCAGAACCACAAGAAGAACAGTAACTCTGTCCCCAAATGGATAGGTAGCATCCTAGAGGAGGCAAGTCATCAGGGTACTTGCAAATGTTGGTACTTTGAGTCCATCCAGAGAGGCTCAGAAAAAAGTTCCATAACTCATCCACTAAAGATCCTACAGCAGAGTTCTCTGACATGTCCTGGTCCACCATCGCTCAGATTGAATTCCATGAAGTCTAGATGCTTTCATGTGTTTGCTTTGTTTTGTGTATCTGTGTTTTCATAAGCAAGACAGCCAGTAGCTACATGAACCAAAGCAAGATCTGAAGCTATTTCCACCACAGCCATATAGCTATCCATAACCTGCCCTCACAATGAAATTATATCCACAGGCATGGTCACCGCCCTCTGAAGAGCTTGCATCCATAGCTAAGAAGTATTTAAACACACCCAGAGAATTCCAACCCACTACTCCTCTGTCAGTTGTACTGTGGTAGTTTGTATTTTGCTGTGATGCTGAAAGGTATAATACCAAATATTTAAAATTGAGCAAAGCTTCCAGATTGAGAATAGACTAGGAACCATGTACAAATGTGCTTGATGCAATTGATATATGGATTGCTGTAAGAGCTCTAATAGCCTCCAATTAAAAGATAAATTAAAATAAAAAAGAAAAGAGCAGACTAGGAGAGGAACAGACTGTTCGCTTCAGAGGGTTTAGACTCTAGAAATCTTATGAATAGCAGTGGTAAAGAGCAGATGTCACTTTAAGGACTAAGGTGCTCTGACCCAGGATATTTTCATTGGCTTTATATGCATGTGTAAGTTTCTCAATAAGGAAAATGAGAGAAAAATCCATGCATTTGAATGACGGTGTTGGCCAAAAAGATTGTGACCGAACAGATCTGTCTTAGAGAAAAGAAAATTGGACTGCTCCTTAGAAATATGGATGGTGAGGCTTTGTAACACCCACTTTAGATACTTATCAAGAAAGACCAGTTTCCAGAAAAGGCGATTGGGCATGGTAAAGTCGAGAGTGGGCTAAAGAAAAGATCCTCCATGAGATGGATTTGCACTGTAACTGAAAAACTGGGTCCAAACCCAACAAATGTGCCATAGCATGAGACGGGATGGAGTTTTGTGCATGAGTCAGAACCAAATCAAACCCCCCTAACAACCACATGCGGTAGCAATGTATAATGTTATAACTAGGTTTGCATAGGATTTGGAAAATGAGTAAATATCAACCACAGTCCCAGAATGTTCATAGTCAACAGAAAGGAGTAGATCCTAAAGAGATAGTGTCACTTCCCTTACATTTGTTTCATTAACTTATGTCTTCATTCAGGAGGTTACCTTCAACTGCTGCCACTAGGTATCTTGAACTTGTAATGAAAACTGACATCTTAATCTTAATGTGGCTGAGCCCTGGTGGCACGGTGGTTGTGTGCAGGACTGCAGCCCACAGAGTTGACAGTTCAAATCCAGTAGCAGCTCTCCAGGAGTAAGGCTGGGCTTCCTACTCCCACCAAGGCAGTGATGCAGAAAAAAAAATCTTAACATGTGTTTTTACAAATGTGGTAGACATACTCTCCAATAAGTTTTGTAATATATATAATGTAACATGAAATGACCTTTATTTCCTACCTACATACACGTTGCGTTAAAGTATTGAAACTCTGCTTATGCTGATTTTACAATAAAATAAACACTTAAAACTCTACTCTCTCCTCTTACTCTAGACTATGCTGCTGCTGCTGTTAAGTGCCATCAATTCAGTTCCAACTCACAGGAACTGTTCATACATCAAATGTCCATCTGCCTGCTTCTGCACCTGCTTCCAATGCTGTGTTTGAGCTTATGGTTGCTGTTACTAGGTGGATACATCTAATCCAGGATGCTCCCCTTTTCTACTGCCCTTTCAGTTTACCAAGGTACCTCCTGCTAACGTCTCCAAAGGATGCGAGATGAAGTATCATCATCCTTGCCTCTAAGGAGCCCTCTAGCCATCCTATAGTTTCTCTTTTTAAGCTGGATCCTAGATGCTGATAGCTTGGATTTAAATCCAAGTTCTCACACAAGATCATCAAGTTCAGGGTCCACACGCTGTCTCTCTTTCTTTCCTTATTTTACCTGCTTCTTAGCCTTGCTGCAAAAAAAAAATCAAGTGTTGTTGCCAGAGATCTTCAAATCAGTTCTGAACCATACCAACTTCTTGACTGATGTCTTGATTTTTGCTTCCAGGAACCTTGATTGCATTCACATGTATCAAAGCCTGGCCAGGTGTGAGCTGTCATCTTCCACTCACTGTGTCCATCCAGCCCCTCCTACACATGCAGAAGAACATGCATGTTCAGAAAACTCTACTCATGTGGTGCTGCTGTTAGCGTCCATCGGATCAGGTTGGACTCATAGTAACTCTATGCACAACAGAAACACTGTCCCCATCCTGAGTCAACCTATGTGTGAGCAGCTTTGTGCAACTATTGTGTCAGTCTAAGCCAAGAATCTTCCTTTTTAAAAAAGCATTTTATTGGGAGATCTTATAGCTCATATCACAATCCATTCATGTATCCATTTTTGTCAAACACATCTGTACATATGAAGTCATCATATTTTTCAAAACATTTTCTTTCTACTTGAGCCCTGGCAACTGCTCATTCTGACTGCTTCCTCCCCCACCCTCCCTCCCCCATATCCTATTGATAATTTTTAAATGATTTTTACACTGACTGCTGACTCATTTTGCCTACTGTCCTGCTGTTCATATCCATGGCATGGGGGCCATACTTAGATCATTGTGATTGCTTCCCCCTTACTCCCTCCCTCCCTCCCCCTCCCATCTGCAACCCTTATCCTCCTAGTATCACTGCTATCCATATTGATCCTGTTCTACATTCCCTGAGTTCTAATCTATACTAGCATACATTTTCTGTTCTAACAAAATTTGTAAGATATAATTGGGGCCATTGTGGTGGGGGGTGAGGGAGCATTAAAGAGCCAGAAGAATGTTATGTGTTTCATCGATGCTATACTGCCCCTGACTGGATCTTCTCTTCCTTTTGGTCATTCTGATAGTCGGTATCCAAGTGACTGCTTGTGGGCTTTGGGTATCCACTCTGCCCTCCCCTTCATTTCCATTGATATGTTTTTGTTTGTTTTGTTTCGGGTTTTTGATGCCTGATACCTGATCCCATCGACTGCTCATGACCACAAAGGCTGGTGTGCTTCCTCCTTGTGGGCTTTGTTGATTCTCAGCTAGATGGCCACTTGTTTGTTCCTTAATCCTTTAAGATTCCAGATGCTATATCTTTTTTATACTGAGGCACCATCAGCTTTCCTTACCAAATTTGCTTATGCACCCATTTTTGTCTTCTGTGATCCTGTCAGGGAAGGTGAACATCACCAAGTGCCGTGTTAGTAGAAAAATTTGTTCTTGCATTGAGGAAATACTTGATGGGAGGTCCAATGTCCATCTGTTACCATAGTACTTTATAAATAAACATATGTACATATCCCTATTCCCCTGTCATGGTATACAAATGTATTTATGTATGTACTTATCTGTATTTAGGCCTCTATAACTGTCCTATGTCTCCCGGTTCTTTCCTTTATTCTTCTTACTTTGCTCCCATCCCACTATCGTGTTCAGCCTTTATTTGGGTTTTGATAATTCCTCTTTTTTTCTTTTTAACTGACCTTCCACTTGGCCTTATCCAGAGACTTATCTCTCTTATTAACCTCTCCAAAATAATCTTGCCATCCACATTTTTAAGCAGTATTCTGACTGTACTTCTTGTAAGATATATTTGTTTGTTCTTTGGGAGATCCATCAGATATTCAATATTCTTCACCAACATAATAATTCAAAGGGATCCATTATTCTTTTGTCTTTTTTATTCACTGTCCAACTTTCATTAATACTTGAGACAATTGAAAATACTCTGACTTGAGTTAGGTGCACATAAGTCCTAAAAGTGATATCTTTGCTCTCCAGCACTTTGAAGAGATCATGTGCAGCAGATTTTCCTAAGATAATGTGTTTTTGATTTTCTGACTGCTACTCCCATGAATGTTGATTGTGGATCCAAGCAAGATGAAATACAAAGCAGGATCAAATGAGTTGTTATATTCTCACTGTCCCTAGCATGTGGTGAAAACTCAATGAATCTCAAGAAAATAATCGTACTATTATCTATTTTAACCTTTATAGATAGCTTTAAGGTAAACATTTTCAAATTTAGATCTATCTTCCTGAAAAATCCCACTCCCACCTTACATCCAATCCCAAAAACTTCTGCTAGAAACCTCTTATACTGATATTAAATTAAAGCAAAATATATGTCCATAACTATGACTCAAATATTTCTGGGCCCTCTCAGTATATATTAAATGGCCTTCTTGAGTGCCACCACTTGTATAATGATCTAGTAATGATCACAAAGCACTAGAATGAGTTATGTTTAATTCTTTCTCTTTCCACAAGGTTAGGAGTTGCTTGACAGTTTCACTTAGTAATCCATTATCTCTGGCATTTACAACAGTACCTGACATAAAGTCAATGACCATAAAAATATTGATGAACAGTGAATCAATCTATCAATCAGTAGACAATTAAAGGGGATGACTAAGATTTCTTCTTATACTTAAAAATCCATTATCATATAAAAATTATTACTTATAATGACCCTGTAAGACAAATGTAGGACTCTCCCACAGTTTCCCTGGTTGTAAATATCAATGGGAGAAAAAGGGATATCAAACCTTTCTCTGATAGAGTGACAAGTGGATTTGAACTGCCGACCTCTAGTTAGCAGAAGAGTGCTTCTGTCACCAGGGCTCCCTTCCTACTTTTAGAGTCTATAATTTTTCTTTGTGCAACAATAGCTGTGCTAAAAATTAATTAGACCTTCATAATTTATAAACTACACTCACATACATTTTGCACATAAGTCATGCAATAGAAAAATGTGATAATATTATCAATATTTTACATATGAGGACACAATTGGTAAGACACATTCACTTTCCTTTTTATAATCATTTTATTGGAGGTTCATATAACTCATAACAATCCATACATTGTATTCAAAGTCCATTTATATATTTGTTGCCATCATGATTCTCAAAACATTTTCTTTCTACTTAAGCGCTTGGTATTAGATTCTCATTTTCCCCTCTATCATGACCTCTTGATAATTTATAAATCATTATTATTATTTGTCATACCATACTCTTTCAGATGTCTCCCTTCACCCACTTCTCTGTTGTCCATACCCCAGGGAGGAGGTTACATATAGATCCTTGTAATTGGTTCCCCCTTTCTACTCCATCTTCCCTCCACCCTCTCAGCATCGCCACTCTCACCACTGGTCCTGAAGGGATCTTCTGTCCTGGAAGACATGTTTCTGGTTCCTATCTATACCAGTGGCTATCCTCTAGTCTAACTGGATTTATAAAGTAGAATTGAGATGATAAGAGTAGGGGGAAGAAACATCTAAGAACTAGAGGAAAGTTGTATGTTTAATCATTGCTGCACTGTACCCTGACTGGTTCGTCTCCTCCCTTTGCCCCTTCTGTAAGATGGTGCTTCTTTGCCTGAAGCTGGACTTTGGGTCCCCAATTTGCCTTCCCCCTCATTTGCAATCATGTAATTTTTAGTTCTTTGATGCCTGATATTCAATCCCTTTGAAACCTCATGATCACACAGACTGGTGTGCTTCTTCC
>PVJH01016580.1:0-50161 GCA_004026705.1 Nesogale talazaci
TTACTACAGTCGCTAGTCTGAACTCTGTTACTGTTTGTTGCCTGAGCTTAGTAGTCTATTATCTTTATAACTGTAAACAGCCCTGCCCTTTGAAGCTTAACTTGTGGACTTGCTAACCTTCACTTGTCAGTTAACTATATGCTAATCACCTAAGACTAGTAGTCTGTTATCTTTAAACTGTAACTGTAAACTGTTAACTTTAACTATAAACTGTTAACTGTAACTGTAAACAGCCCCTTTTGCGCCCTTATTTGGCACTCATCTAGGATTGGCCCCCTATTGATTTTACCTCATTAGCATAAGCTGTGACCTTTACTCCTGACCATTGGCTAATATACCCTGAGTTTTGCCCCAATAAATGAGACTTGATCAGAATCCTGTCTTGTCTCCATTTCTCGTGTCTCCTGTCCCTCCAATTCCTGCTCCTTCTTCCAGGATTGCGAATTATGGACCCGCAGGCAGGGACAAATGTCATTTATGGACTTTTATTCATAGTGACCCTACAGGACAGCCCAGATCTCCTCTTAAGGGTTTCTGAGACTGCAACACTTTATAGGAGTAGAAATCCTCATCTTTTTTACAGACCAATTGGTGGTTTCAAACTCCTGGCCTTGGGGTTAGCAGCCTGTCGCTGTTAAATAATTTCATGTAAAGTTGAAGATGCATAAAAGGGTAGGGTTGGTATTCAACCAGTCAATCAATTCACATTCTAATAGGGTCTCCTTCTGGGCATAGCCTTTTCATAAGGAGGGCACTGCAAAATCACTATTCTCTTTCTGCCTTCACCTTCCTGCAGGCAGACCCTGGTGGCTTCCTGTCCGGTGATTCATCCATCACCATTGGATCTACGTGGCTTTGTACACAACAACGGGTGATCTTCCTGCATTCTGCATCATTGCTTGTGACTGACTGCATGGATCTGAAAAGTGACTTTATGGATTAGCATTTGGCCTATGGACTTGAGTCGAACTGGGCTGGCATGTTCACTTGATATATAATTTACTTCTTGATATATGGGCTTGTGTCGAACTGGGCTGGGATGTTCTCCTGATATATAATTTACTTCTTCATATAAACCTCTTTCTTACACATAGATTATTGTCACTGTAGAGGAACAAATTTCAAAGCCACACATATGGATATAAGGAATGGGTTTATATTCAAGGGGAACAGGACATTGAGAAAACATCCCAGCCCAGTCCAGCTCAAAGTCACAAGTCTGATATTTACTCATATACCCGAAATCAGTCCATAAAGTCTCCTTCTGACTCATGAAGTCACAGGTCAGTGGCCACAAAGTCCTGGCACCGACAGGGGTCTCCCCACAGTTCCTTGCTTCCAGGGCTCAGGGTCCATCAACAGCATGCTGCTCCAGCTTCAGAGGTCCGGCTCCATCAGGGTAAAGCTGTGTGGTTTCTCCACCGGCTCTTCCAGCTTCTTCAATGCTGCCAGCTTGCCTGTGATTAATCATCTCTGAAACTAACTCCCTTAACTGGGGAAGATAGCTTCTCATCTTCACAACGGAACTATTGTGAGACTTCCCAGGAGTCTCAGGTGAAAGCTATGCCCACACAGAGGCCTCATCAGTTACTCAATGACTTTCTCCAGATTAACAGGCCAGACTCCACCCCTACATTTCAATCATAAAGTTAACATAAGCACATGACTGCCACACCACCTAACACAGTCCAACTAATAAGCCAAATGCCAGTTGAGAGACAAATGCAGAGGTGAGACAGATCTTCACTTTCCATCCTTCTTTATCATGTTCTGATACCAACTATCTCTCCCATGACATACTGCTTCACTTCTGGGTTCACTTTGGTTATAACAGCTGCCCAACAGAACTCCCAGGATCATTTTTGATTACAGTGTTTATTAGGGATGTTAATAGGGTACACCAAGTCAGGATAAGAAAACATTAAGGATACAGTCCTATTGTCAAAAGCACCACTTGGCTATAAAGGCAGTTATATCTCTAGTACTTGGCATCTGAGTCACATAGTCCCGTGATCTCTGTCCTGTCCCAGCTGCTGAAAAATTCTAGTAAATGTCCAAAGGGACACTAAGACTGCAAGCCAGAGTCCTGCTTCAAAACACACAGCTTATATTTTTCCATGGGCTGGGAAGCCAAGAGTTCTTTCTCATAGTCTCATGGTCTTGGTGGAGTGACTCCCACTGACTTTGCTTCCTCTTACTCTTCAGGCAGGAGACCTCTCATGGATTCCATTGCTTGCTCTTCTGTCCCTACCTCCAACTGGCTCTGTTATGCTATCCAACCCAAAATCAAACTTATGGCCATCAAGTCAATTTCAGCTCATAACAATCTTGTAGGACCAGTTAGAGCTAGCCTGTTGAATTTCTGAGCATGTAAATCATTAGTGTAGTAGAGTCCTGCCTTTCTCCCCACTTATATCTAATAGGGTGGGAAAAATATCTCCTAAGTTGGAATATTCTTCACCTAAGTTTCAGGCTTTCAATCAGTCATTTGAGGAGAGTTACAAAGACTATGAATAGAAGAGTCATGCCAAGAAGTTTCAAGTCACCATAATTACTGAATGAAGTCAGACAATGTTGTGGCTTTTTTGAAGCTTCATTCTTGGTTTGTATACTTTGACAAATGTTCCAGAATCTTGCAGCATATGCTTTCTTATTAATAGAACAAAGCCCTCAGATCAACTATAGACCCGTGACATGAAAATAAAATGGCATCATACAGAAAGAAACCTGGGCCTGAGTAAGAGGTACACAATAAGTATGCACTGATGTAGAAAGATACTATCGCTCATAATTAAAGAGAATCAATATTTTCATAGGTTTTCATACTTAATGAATGTTTTCATCTCTAATTTTTTTGAGTGCCTTATTTTACCTAGAGTTCATGGCCAAACAACTCATGATGGTCTTTACATTGAGAACTGTGGTACATACTCCAGGAGTAGTTGACCTGAATTTTAGTTGCCAATTTTACCACACAATAAAACCTCAGAAAACTTATTGACTCAAGTATAACCCTAAGATGGGAAATGCAGCAGGTACTGGTAAATTTCAAAATAAAAATAGACACCGAAAAACTACATTAATCGAGGCCTTAGTAGGTAAAATAGTTTTGGATATTTAAAATAAAAAACAGTAACTAGGTCTGTAAGTGGAAAAGTGGGTCAAGAAAAATAATATGGTATCAACAATAACTATACATGCTGAGCTACTGCATATGCTGCATTGCTACATGCACTGCCTTAACACATGCACACAAATCAGCTTGCATAGTTTGAGGCTTAACACAGGCAGATGAAAATCCATAATGTGAACTGTTTGCATAGAGCAGCCTGTTTTAAGGCTCATAATATACACACTGCGTTGTGTATGCACTGTGCTACTGCATGCACTGTGTTACTACATAGTTGACATTATCACATATGTGTGGGAAGTGCCAATGCCATACATGCATGGTCAACACTAGGTCCAGATAGAGGTTAATAAGAAAATAAAAATAAAATATTGCACTAAATACTTATGATGGGTACCTTTGTTATGCCAACATGGCCAAAGAAGATTGGTGGGTGTGTTGTGATGGCACGGCCAATGAACACGCGGGGTGAATTGAAGTGCAAAGATAGGAAGGGCTCGGTGAGTCCTGCCCTCTCTCTTGCTTTTGGATCTTCAGACCAGAGAGCTGCCTTGTTCTTCCTGTGCCTCGACCTTCAAGCAACACTACCCGTGGGACACCTAATCGTGGACTGTGTTGCTGTGAGTTGAGGATCCTTCAAGCCCTACTTCGCCACGCTCCTGGGATATACATCTCTTGAGCTGGGGACTGTCGGACTCAGTCATCTGGCTGACTGTTGGCGACCTGCTCTGCCATTTGCTGCCTGTGACCAGATAGCACAGAGGACTCTGTGCTACAGAGGACTACAGAGGACTACTCAGCGGCCCTCAAGATTTGAAGGAATGCCAGTCTTCTAGTTGCCTCACACAAGTGAGTTGCACCGAGCAATCTGTATCGCTTTATAGATAGTTAACTTTTTCTTTCTTATCTTATATACCTTTCTCAATATATAAATATATAAAAAGAATTACTAGTGTCCTGATTTTTATTTCTCTAAGAGAACCCTGCCTGAACATAGTATGAACATAGTATGTATCCAAGATCAAAGATGTCACTGTACTTGTATTCAGGAATGCTTGGGCGGAGCAATGGAGCATAACCAAACATGGGTTAGACTCTAGCGGCTACATCATTAATCACAGCCCTGGAGAAGAGCAGGAAAAGAGACGCTATATTCAACAATCATCTGACAGGGATGCTGTTTGCTCCAGGTACCCGCACACAGAAGCAGGCGGTTTATTTCCCAGCACGGACAACCCAGAGGCTGCCAGCATACAGGAGAAAAGAAAAGCGGTGACATCAGCAGTCCTCAGACTATCCACAGAGACTGCAGGTGCCCGCAGATGAGCCGGAGGGAGTGGAGAATGCCCGCGGTGCACTGGAGAACAGGTAAATGGGACCCTTACACAAGTGTAACTCTAGCAGGTTTTTTCAGCATAAAAAAAATGTGCTGAAAAACTTGGATTATACACGAGTATAGATGATGTACATAGTGGAGATAAAATTCGTGGCTCCAGTATAGAGACAGGGAGCACTCCTGGCATTGTGGATATACCGCAGGCTGCAAACTGCAAAGTCGGTGGTTTGAAACTAAGAGTCACTCCGTAAGAGGAAAACGAGGTTTTCTACACCTGTGAAGAGTGATGGTCTTAAAAACCCACAGGGATAATTCTATCTTGCGTTATAGGATAACCGTGAGTCATAATCAACTCAATGACAACGAGTTCGCTTTCGTTTGCAGTACAGCGAGCACTTTATCTGTAGTCTTGAAGATGGACAATGAAATAGATAAGTAAATTACATCATTATTGATTGTATCAAGGTCAACATTGACACAACTGAGCCACTGGTATTCCTGCTGTAGAATTACAAAAGATCATGTCAGAGGCATGGAATAATCCGACTATAATGCATTCATACTAAGAATGAGTATAACCAAGTTGAGTATGAGAAAGGAAGAGAAGAGAGAGAGAGAGAGGGGGAGAAAGAGAGAGAGAGAGAGAGAGAGAGAGAGAGACAGAGAGACAGAGAGAGAGAGAGGAGATCCAGAAAGCAGTGTTTGTTGAGACAATTATTACTCATGGTGACTCCACCTGTTGCAAAAAAAAAAAAAAAAGGGCTGGGTTTCATAGGGATTTTATGGGTGTCACCTTTCAGAAGGGATTACTAGGTCTTTTTTCCCCAGGTGTCTCTGGGTAGGTTCGAATTGTCCGTCATTTGGTTAGTAACTAAATGCATAAAGAGCACAGATTGGTAGGCTAAAGTCCCAGTGCTGCTTCTAGGAAGGAGTAAGTGCCTGAGCAAAGAAACCTGGTTGCAAACAAAAGCAGGTGGATGGCAAGTTAGGGTGAAAGACACAAAGAAGTAACAATAGACTCTTATTATTATTTTCACTCGAGTTTGACTTTGAGTTATGTGATGAGCCTGATGACCGTGTAGAATGTCTTTACAATAAAGCATGTTTCACTTACTTTAGCCTAAGCAGTTTCGCTTTCTGACAGCCAAAACCTGATGCCTAGAAATACGTATTAGTAGTATATGTATTGTTCAGTAGCCAAAAAGGGTGTGGGGGGGTATTCCATTCCAAATTCTAGACATCTGTGGAACACTACTCACTCCAATTCAGTAATGTTTCCTTCAGTCCCTTTCAGCTGTGACATCACTTAGCTTCTTTATAAGCTTGCAGAATCCTGGCACAGGAAATGCCTCTGTCTCCCTCCCCCCACTCCAGCTCTGGCCTCTTCTTGTTCCTCCTGTGAATTCTTGAATGGGGACCATGTAAGCTGCTACCCAAATGTGTGGTCTGAACCAGCCTTTGAAGATTGCCATTATGATCTTTGCTGACTTCTGCCCTGTGCTTTTATTTGGAACCCTGGGTTGCCTGTTTGCTTTCCTAAATGTTAGCAGACACTGAGCTGATGAGTTTTAAGTGCCCGTGGTGATCAACACCAGGTCTTTTTGGATATGTGACTTTTGGTGTTTCACTTACTCCCAATATTAAAACAGGACATGATACGCATCAGGAAAGAGTGTCTCATGTCTTTCCTTCCTTCCTTTTTTCTTCTTTTACTATTTCCTATTGCCCCTCCTCCTTTCAATCCCACCAATATTGTTCATTGCAGAGCTACATGATGATAATAATAAAAACATATTTTCTAGGAATTTCTGTTATATAATCCTTATAAAATATTTAAAAACAAAGGGAACTACAAAAATACAAAGAACCCTATCAAAAACAAATTTGATTACCTTTTTTTAAAAAATTGTCTTTTTCTTCTTTTCTCCTCCCAGATTGGAAAGGTGAAAAGAGACAAACAGACACAGGAACTCAGAAATACAACTGGGATAATTGTCTGTATACTTTTTGTATATTGTGCTTTTTTACCTTAGCTGACCAGAGCTTAATTATTTTAGCTAACATCACTGTCATATTTTCCACATATATAGAAATGAATAGTTTCCACACAACCATAAACAAAGCTGTAAGACTATTGATGTCACTTAAAATAATATAAAAGAATGTTTATGATGTGAGCATTTTAAGAGTTTTTCATACACTTTTCCTGACTACCTCGAAGAAATTTTATTCTAATTCAAAAATAAATATATCATCTGTCAGATAATAAGTGTGATCATTAATCATGAATTAATTCAGATCACTTACTAATGGGCACCAATAAGTGTGAAGTAAACTCACATTTAAAATCAATAAAACATCAGGATCTACCACATCTAGAAAGTTATAGAATACTAAAGATCCCCATTAGGAAATGTTTTATTTTTGAAGCTCAGTTTTAAGCTTCTTTATCCTAAAGATGATTAATGTCATGAGATGAATGACCTATGTAAAATTAAGGAACAATAAATTTCAAAGCACTTTTTTAACTATATGACATATAAAAATATCGACACTTGGATGGCAGTAGTGCAGAATGCTTGAATTTTTCAGTCAGTGAAGAAATTGCTATTTAATTTTAAGACAGAGGAGGAAAGTTTAGAGTTTAAATAAAAGCAGCATTGGCATAAGGATTCTTGCCAGAGTTTGCAGGTGTCCTAGGTAAACGTTGCACAGGTGTGTTGGTGTGGACATAGCTCAGAGCCAACAGAAATAGAGACTGCAATTAATCATTTTTCTAATATTAAGTTAGCCTTGCATTTATGTGCTATATTACTTTATACTAATACTTTGCTTGAGTTGTGTAACAATGAGTAAAACACTTGTTGGTAATATTTTTTTCTTTATGTCTTTTTTGTGTATTTGGTGTGAAGGCATTGTGGACCTCCGTGTTGATCTGCAAGTATTCTTTACTGGGTTCTGATCTGGTGTGTATACCTTTGAAGTGGCTTAGTTACTAAACAATTACTGCTCACTCAAATTCACACCCGATGAGGATGCTGAGACTTAGTGTTTATGGGGTAAGCAGCCCAGTTGGGAGGCGCCATCTACTTGGTTCCAAGGCATAGCAAGTGTTTATGCAACAGAAGGGAACGTTTTCAGCCCCACTGCGTTCTCGCAACCCTTGCTGCATTTGCGGCCGTTATTTCAGCCGCCATGTCAGCCCATCTCCATGTGGGTCTTCCTTTTTATTGATCCCTGATGCTCCACCTCTCCAGTCGCAGTGCCCTCAGGCTAGTCCATTTTAAGAAATGGGAGTCGGGGGGGCGGGGGGGGGGCTAGGGGAAGAAACTTTTGCATTTCAACCCATATGATTTATCGATGTGTCTTGATTGTGTGGTGCTTGGTCATTTTCAGATTGCAGGAATGGACGATGCTTTCAAATTTCTTCATGTTTGGCCTTAGCAGTTGCCACCTAAATTTCAATAATCTTCACGGTAACTAGTGTTCCTTATAGGCATGTGGCCAGCACACTATCATTGGCAACATTTACTTTAGGATCGATTTTGAATTTTTTTAATCAATGAATCCATTTTTTTTTGTCATGGCAGAACATAAAATTGTTTGATTGAAAATGACCAATGCCAGTCCATTTCAACTTGCTTGTTATCTAGAAGGTACAGAATAAAGAGTAGGAAATAAATAGTGGGGCTGCTAACCTCAAGGTCTGAAATCGGAAGGCATCCACGACTCTTTAGGAGAAAGGTGAGTCTTTGTACACCAAAAAGGAGTCACAGTTAAAGAAATGGAGGAGGCTAGTTCTACAGCTTCCTTCAGGGTTGCTGTGCAGCCTACATAGGCTTGATGGAAATGAGTTTGTGTGTGTGTGCTTGTTTTTGGTATGTCTAGAATACCGATCTTTTTGCATTTCATTTAGCTTTTGATGAATTCTAGTTTTTCTAGATTCAAAACTTATACACATAAATTGCAATCATTAATGGACATTCACAGCTATTTTTTCTTATTTTTAGTATTGTCACATCTTAAAGGTCCTAAAATATTTATAGCATCTCTACCGTGAATATTGACCTTCATAAATGCAGGTAACTCTACCCCATTTTTGCATTTCCAACCTGAGGGTCTTTTGTTATAGCACTATAGATTCATGAAGTTTTACTCATCAGTTCTTCAGAAATAGGTGATCAGCTAATCCTCCCTTATATGCCTTTGTCTGGAAAGCCACTGAAATATGCCCAGCATGGAAAACCCTGTGGTATTTGAAATACTGATGTCAGGCAGAGGTTCTAACATCACAGCAATAAACTACAACAATGTAATGCAATTACAGACAACTGACACCTTGTATGTTTAACAGAACCCCACATGTAAAACAACTCTCCCATTTGAGCATTAAAACTAATTTCTTCAACATATATAAGACTATGAGATTTCATTATTGTGAAGACACTTTTCCCCCAAATTGTACTGCTTTTACTATTTCTTCTCAGTTTAACGCTCATTCAGAAATGTCTATATAATCATCTATGTATATATGTACAGATATGTATGTATAATTCTAAATGTTAAGAAGGTTTTTTGGGCTGAGCCCTGGTGGCTTAAGTGGTTGAGTGCGGGCGAGTTTGGCAGTTCAAATCCAGTGGTGGCTTTCAGCAGCAGCACTGGGTACCTACCATGACCAATAGAGGGCAGTGATGCCCCCACAAAAAAAAACAAACTAAAAAAGGTTTTTCACAGAAAATTATATATATAATTTTAACACATTACTTTACAAGCATAATGTCGTCCTCAGGAAAATATTATATATATATATATATATATATAATTTGCATAGACCTATTACTGATTTCAGTACTTCAGTTTGTGGAAACATTCCATCAATTCCTTGTGCCTTTTCTTGGATCATGATTTCAGTGTAGTTTGAACTGCTTTCAGCACCATTGGCTTTTAATCATATGATACCTAATGCAATACTTGAATGTAGATGGATTCTTAGGGATACAGTGACTCTGTATTCCTTCAATTTTTTTGATGCTTCCTGACTCACTCAATATGCTATCAATAATATCCTCTAATATTTCCAATTCAGGCTGGGATTTTTTCCGTTCTTTCTGGTTGAGATATGTTCATTGTTTTTTCCATTTTCAGCTCTCCAACATTACAGCTTCTCTCTCTGTAAGTTGCACTATGGTGACTTCTGTGTTGTTATGATGCTGGAAGTTATGTCCTTGGTATTTCAAGTATCAGGAGGATCACACAAAGTGAACCAGGTTCAGACTAAGAGTAAACTACAAAGAAGGCATAAGCTGTGCATACCTGAGGAAGTAGTCACTGATTGAAAGCATGATCGACAGTATCGAAACTTTGTCATATACTGAATGCCTCATGATTTGAGGCAGATATTGTCAGAGACAATGTCAGAAGATGAGCCTTTTTGGTAGAAAGACAGTTAAAATAGAACTGTGGATATTTTCTAGAATAATAACACAGATGAAGTGAAGCCAATTAAACTCAAGCCTTGAAGACATTTATTTGCTGACAAGGTATGACTAAAAATGAGAAGAAAAAGTTTTAAGAATCAATTAATAATTAGAACTTGAAAAATATGAAGTATGAATCCAGGAAAATTGAAAGTTGACAAAAATGAAATGAAACTCATAAAGATGTATGTCCTAGGCATTGATGAGCTGAAATGTATTTGTATTGGCCATTTTGAATAAAAATCAATTATATGAACTACTAAACCTCTAATGACACAATTCAGAAGAATGACGTTGAGTCCACTGTCAAAACGGACATTTCAAAGTTCATCTTGAAATAATGCAACTTGTAATAGAATGCTATCTATTCACCTCAAGGAAAATAAGTCAGTAAAACTATTGTTCAAATTTATTCTTGGCAATTAGAATAAACTTGGCAAGAGTTAGAAACAAAGAGGATGGTACCTTTGGAAAATGTCTTCTGAGTGATAGAAATAAAGCTAACAATATCAGAATCAAATTTTGAAAGATGAACAACTCCTTTATTGCAAATATCTAGTGTATATACCTATATAGTATATTACATATATGCCTATATACAAACTGAAACAAACATACATGCCCTATACATATATTGATAGGTACACATACATTTATTTTGATATAAAACACAAGGGAATATTAAAAACCAATTCAATTATTTGTAGATTCTAGTGCAGTAACAGAAAGACAATCCAAGACTACCTTTTAGGCATAATATTTGAAAAATGGCAACTTATTTTATTTTATTTATGATGATTAAGAAAGTCTCATAATGATCTTTTAAACATGCAACTTTCCACTCATGTGGAAGGTCGCACTCTCAGAAACCTGCACAGACAGTTCCACTCTGTCCTACCAGGCTGCTGTGAGCTTTGTTTGGGTATACATAATTAATATAAGAAAGTCAACATGTCAAATGATATGTATTTTCCATTATAACTATACACTGTAGCTATCTAACAATCACAGCAACAATTCAAATTTGGGGGACAGAAGTCTTTTTTTGTTTGTTTGCTTTTGGGGTGATGGGAGTAGGAGGCCCAGCCTCGCTCCTGGAGAGCGCTGCTGGATTTGAGCCTCCAACCCACTGGGCCGTAGTCCCGCGCACAACCACTATGCCACTGGGGTTCAGCTGGGACTGAAGTCTTAGAAATGAGATATTTACCTAGGTGTGTGAAATAAAAGCAATATTGATTATGTTGTTTAAATATAAAAAGAAATAGTGATTATATCAATTTTGTGTCCAAATATTGATGATCAAAATGCAATAGATTTAAAAATCATGTAGTATTGTTTAATAAACTGTGCCTTGGTGTTCTAGAAAATAGAGAAGAAATTTTCAAATCTTCAGGCTAGAAATTTTCCTTCAATACAGAAAAATACCCATTAAAACGTATTTGATTGCATCATGTTAAATTTTAGAATGGAAATGAAAGCTGTCTTAACAAAACCTAAGAAGATAAACTGGTAAATCATCTGCATATGAGTGATTCAAATTGGCAATTGATTTCCATAACAATGATAATTGCCTGAAGACACTGATGAATATGAATTCAGTAATTAGCATCACTACAAAGCTACAATTCTAAACTATGTTGGCATGAAGACAAAATGAAATTATATTTGGATGTACAGAAAGTAACATTCCAATAACCCACAGATATTTGCTCAAAAGGTATTAAGATATTCTTTAGAACTGTGACTCTAGGAACGTTTTATTCTTAAGATGTCTATCCAGAATAAAAGGAGCTCTAGAAACACAGTGAGTTAAGCATTGGGCTGATAACCAAAAGACTGAAGTGTCCAACCCAACAGTTGCTTCATGTAAGAGCAATGAGTCAGTCTGCCTCAGTTCAGAGTGACCGACTTGGAAGCCATATGGATCAGTTTTATTCTAGTCTTGAAATCCATTATGCATCAGAATCATTCACTGACAGTGAGTTTATATTCTTGGAATCCATTTCCAAAACAAGTCTATGTTGTTGGCATAGTGGCTGAGCTCTTGGATTTTAGACAAAAGCTCACAAGTTTGAACTCAGTAATTGCTCCTTGAGAAAAAGGTGTGTCAGTCTGCTTTAGTACAGATTGACCACTGGGGGAACTCTGGGAGGGAGCACATTTCTGCCCTGCACTGTAGGGTCACTGTAAATTGGAATTGACCTTAGGACAATGGCTCTGTTTGTATGGTTTTGTTTGTTTCTTCCTCTGTGTTTGTAGTCATTTTGATTTGTTTTATACACCACTGATCTAAGGTCTAGTTTTCCTGGAGAACACAATTATTTTACAATGAGTATGCGTTTTCTAACTTTCTATAGTGTGCTAACATAATGTTTTCCATCATTCTGATTTTGTGCAACCTTTTGTTCATTAAAACTTAAGTATATAGTAACAGAAACATCTCTAACTACAAATGTTTGGAATAAAATTGCCTCTGAAATTTATAGAGATAAAAAAAACTAAATCAGAGACTGCAACAACTGCAACAACTGGCCAGTTACACTTGAAATTTTATCAGAATATTGCTGGTATGTTCTCTTTCAGTCCTGTGGTCCTTCTTCTGTGCTAAATACCAGGGCTGAATAAGTATGAACGCGGCTGATCCAGCACTTCAAGGCAATGGATACACAGTATGCATGCCCATCCTGAGGGAGTGGATAATAGCCTGGAGAAACCAGTACATCATCCTCCCTGTAACATCTATGTAGAGCAGAGATGGTGTGTTTGGCTCAGTTATGACTTTAAAGAAAGTTGGTTATAGGAGACTAGTGCTGTGCTGAAAAAGGAAGACTATGTTGTTATTAGGTTCTTTCAGTTCCATCTGATAGGGCCCCTATGTACAACAGAGCAAAACCCTGCCCTGGTCGGTGTCCTCCTCACTATTGTTCTTATATTGGGGTCATATAGTCAATTCATCCTGTCAAATGACTTCCTCATTTTCACTGCCCCTCTATTGTTCTATGAGCATAAGAAGGAGTTACCACTCTTTCCCTTGACCTCATAGGTTGAACCTGTGTTGCGTTACTCAAGTGAGAGCTTATGGAAAGAGGCCAAAAGAATCGTAGAGGTGTTGATGCAAAGTCCAGTCCTTAGGACAGGCCAGACCCACCAGCCCTGATGTCGCCTGCTTTTGAACTTCATATTGCTGAGATCCAATCAACCTTTGTTCAAGTTATTGTTCCGTGCATCACCAGGCATCAAAGTTCTCCCAGTATTTCTACAGCATCATCAGAATAACTGCCAATATCACTAAGCATTCTTGTGTCCATCAACTTTCTAATTCTCAGTGTATGCATTTATTCCAATGACTCCTACACCTCTGTGGGCCATCATTCTACAGAGCATGACCCTTGAAGTAAATACTGGCACTAATACTGAAAACAAAACAAGAGAAGACGAAATGGGAACCAACAGAAAATCAGCAGGGTTCATGTGTTAACCTGTGAAAGCAAATCAGAGAAGACCAGGTCTGACTCATATGAGGGTGACTCCTGAGATTCTCGACACATTTGAGGGAAAGAGCAAGAGACCACGTGTTCACCTATAGGCTGTGCTCAGAAGATTATAGATAAATCAACCTTATGCTATGAATTTGAAAACAGCTTCTTTGACTTCAATGTATTTTTTTTCTTTTCTTCTATGTAAGAGCAGTGACTATTTGGGTGTTGTCAGCTCTCTTCTCCCCCAATAAAAACACCAAGTCTCCCAGGCTTCTGTGCATCAGTTTGTGACCAGATGAGTGAAAAGGATCCTGTGGTTTCCTGATGAGGATCAGAAGGTGTGCTGGAGCCTCTTCACTGCCTTGGCATCTTCTTGCTGCAGATTAAGAGTCTGGATGTGATGGCCAGAGTCCTGAGATGGTCTTGAAGTGTGACTTGATCCAAAGATGGTAGCTATCGGGAGAGGACAGATCATAAAGATGGAGACCCAGTGCCTCAAGTGACCATGATTGTGAAGACTGTATTTGCATGGGATAGGAGTTTACTTCCTTTTTCTCTACCATGGTTATGTGTCTGTCTGAATCATCCAGTGTTACCAATTTCCAACTGAAATTATAATCAGAGGTATGATGTCAATGTTAGGTACCATCAAGTTGTTTCAGACACATAACAACACTACAACACAAAACAAAACACTGCCCTGCCCTGCTCCATTCTCCTAAATTTTCTTCTGGTTTATATGTGGGCCCATGGAAGCAGTCACTGGATCAATACATCTGAATGAAGTTCTTCCTGTTTGTTTTGCCCTGCTGCTTTACCAAGCATACTGCTATTCTCCAGAGACTAGTTTCTCCTGAGAACATCTCCAAAGTTTCATAAACCTTACACCCGAGGAGCTTTCTTGCAGTGCTTCATACAAACTGATGATGATAAGTATAGGGTTTAGGATTTACAACACACATTTTGAGGTTTACAATTCTCCCTATAACACTTACTATATTATAGAGCAGGGATCCTCAAACATTTTAAACAGGGAGCCAGTTCACTGTTCCTCAGACCTTTGGAGGGCCAGACTGTATTTAAAACAAACAAACAAAAAAACTACTATAAAAAATTCACTGTGGGCCCTGAATGAGTCAACTGCTAAGCAGGACAGGCAGTGGCCTCTCAAAACCCCTAGCTGTGGGATAAATGTCATCAGTGGGCCACATGTGGTCCGTGGGCCATAGTTTGAGGACACTTTCTATAAAGGAATGCATCAATCACCCCTGATTTGTTCTCAAGGTGAAGGCTCTTAGAACTTCAATCAGTATACTGCTGTGGTCCTATGTTTGCAAAAACAATAGAATGATATAATAATTATGCATACCCTTCATGCCCCATAACTCTTATTCACCTCATCATTTAATTTTTATTGTTGTAAATATAGGTATAGAACATCTTTAATGTGTCGCTTTATGAAAAGTGTTCATCTTATTGATGGACATTTGCTTATCTTGTTGATCAACCACATTGTTTACCCACTGCTTCTCCACCCTCTTTAAAGGAGTTCCATGTGTCTTAAGCACTATATATATATATTACACATATATATGCATATATATTAGAGAATTATGAGATCAACAATATGTCCACTACCATTCTGTTATGAAGACATAAACATCAAAGTTCAGAGAACTTACGTGATTTATGTAAGATCATGGATTGAATCAATATTTTAGCTAGAATTCTAAACCATCTTGTACTCCAACTTTTCTATCTTCCACTCAGTAACTATTTTTTCAATCAATGTAGTACAGGCTCTGAAAATGTTTTAATGCTACCCATCAGTTTTTCAGGGGTCAGTTCCACTAATTCCTTCTTCTTAGTATGGAAGTCCTGCTGAAACCTGACATGTCCAAAGTACTGAAGATAAAGTTTCAGCAACCTGGTTTATAAGGTGCATTCCACCTGTACTTCTTCCAGGACAGATTTACTTATGCCTTTGGTAGTCCCTTGTACTGTCAATATTCTTTGCCAACACCTTAATTCAAATGCATTCATTCCTTTTTGATCTTCTGTATTCTTTAAAGTGATAGCATAGCTCACAAAAATTACATATTCTCGGGCTGAGTCCTGGTGGCGTAGTGGTTGTGCACAGGGCTGTGGCCCACTGAGATAGAGGTTCAATTCCAGCAGCGGCTTCACAGGAGCAAAGGCTAGGCCTCCTACTCCCACCACCAGAGGACAGTGATGCCCCCCAAAACAAAAAAAATTACATATTCTTTTTCATAGAATGTCAATTTTTTAGAATGATGACTCTGTGTAAACACATACAAACACACACCTAACATTGGGTAAAGGGTGGCAGCATACACACACAACATGGGAAATATGCACTACAATTTTGTAGAATTATCTGTGTAGGTGTGTTTGCATGTGTTTTCCCCTACAAATCTCCTGGGTTATCAAGGTGTCACAGAGACAAACACAAGGTTACATCTGGTGCAATGAACTTGCAAGAAGGGATGAGGTGAGAGTCAGACAACTCAACACTCTTCTGAAAAGCCTTGCTTCCATGGAAGGTGCCAGAGAAAGGAGAGTGTGGCAAGAGGTCTCTTACTATCCAGGTCTCTGATTGGCCCTGGAAGGTTGAATGATTCTGCCAGGGAAAACAGAGGGGAGGGATTTCTGGCAGATGAAGGTGAAGCAGAAAAAGTGCAGCCATGTGATGCTCTAATAAAAACTAAGGAAGCAGAGTGGAGGGGGTCTGGAGTATATTTGCAGGGGGCAAGGGGATCCCATGAGAGAGGCTTTGCTTGGAACTCACACTCCCCTTAGTGTCTCCCCAGGCATGGATCCTCCTTGTTTATTTGACTCACAGAACAGAAAAGGAGGCACCGAGCGACACTGGCAGATTGAGCCCACAAGAGTAAGAAAACAGTTTTGCTCTATGAGATCAGTGTCCCTAGGTCCCATTTTAGGACTTGCACCAGGAGAAATACAAAATAAAAGTAAAAGTAAAGGAAAATCTTCTGCTTTGTATGTTTCAGGGCCAAAGTTTCTCTTTCCCTCTCTTTTTTAAAAAAGGGAAATTTTCAAACAGTTTTATTGGCGCATATCTCTATATCTTACAATGAAATAGTTCAATCATATTAAGAAGGGTTGTACAAGCATTACCACATTCACTCTTAGACCATTTGTTTCTTTCTTGACCTCATGGTTGCTAGCTCCCCATTTCCCCCTATGTTCCTCTGCTGTGCCCAGAAGAAATTGTTACTCAAGTTACTATCTCTAGAGACATTCCTGGAATTTATATATAGGAAAACCTTCTTTTTTAAAAAAATAAAAAAAAAATAACAACAAAAGCAAAATAGACAAAACTGGCAGGCCAAAAAAATAGGAAATATCAAAAACTAGAACAACTTTAAAATGGGTCCAAAGGGATGATGTGCGATGCAAGAGGGCAGTGACAATTTGTGGACTGTTGGGGGCTTGTGGGGGGAGAGGGGGCATGTGGGGGGCTGGTGCTGGGGCCTGGGTGGAGGGACTATGTTTTGAGAGTGGTGGTGGTGGCAGTGGGTATGGGGGTATGGTCTGGGTGCAGTTGGTATGTGTGTGTATCTTGGTGGGAGTTGTGTGGGCCCCCAGTGGAATGATTCATCAAAAGGGAAGGAAAGGGGGAGGGGGGAGGGGTTTGTGCCAGGGGCTCAGGTGGAGAGTATTTGTGGGTGAGTGTGGCGGCATGTGTGCGGATACGCTTGATGCAGGTGATGTGTTGGGTGTTGGAGCCCCCGATGGGGCCATTGAAGAAGACAAAAACATGGGTCCAAAGGGAGAGCAAGTGATTAAGTTTTAAGTTTTAGCATAATTATATCTGCCATCACTCACTTCCCAGCGCATTCTACTTGAGAGCGAAGCTCTTCACAGCAAGAAAACCATTGCTGCTATTCCAACTGAGAGTAATCCTGTAAGACAAAGGAGAACTGACATAGAGACTTCCAAGGCTGTAACTCTATGTGAGCTGGGCGCTAACCATTGTGGGGGTGGCTTAGCACCAAACCCCACTTCGCTTTGTTGTGCATATAGTTTCTGTAAGTTGGAGCATCCTAACGATAAATTTTGGTGAGGACAACTATCAATAGACCCTTACGGAAGCCAACTGCAGCATCTTTCTAACATGGAGGGGCTGGTGAATTCAAACTTGCTCTTGTGTGATTCTTAATAAAAGGGCACTTCACCCCAGAACCAACAGTAGATGGGCTGCCTGTCAAATGGACCCCAACTCATAGCCAACCCATGGAGGGTCAGAGAACTGTGACCTTTAGGACCCGCAAGGGCTGACTTCCTTCTGAGGTCGAACCCCACCCCCACCCCAAACTTTCAACAAACAGTCAAACGTGTTAATGATTTTGTAGGCTAACAAATATCCATCAAACTCACACAGGATGTACTCGGGATCTGAGCTTGGAATGGCTCCTCTTAATTGGATCTGCCGGGAAGGGGAGAATTCTCACCTAGTTGCTGCTAATGGAGAAGCAAGATTTAGTACTTTCTTGACATCTGAAATGGAGTCTGTGCACTGAGGGATGACTAAACATTTAAGTCGTCGCCCGCTATTAACTCTCCGGGCAAGGAAACACGCGTCTCCATTTATACTAAAAGTCTTGGCGGTCATGTGGCAGAGCATGTGTTTCTCCGTGTCCATGGCAGGAGGCCACACGCCATGCCTAGGTGCACGTTAACATGACATAAATGTTAATGTCCTGTTCTAAAACCAAAGGCTGCCGGAGAGAGGAAATACCACCCCCGCCATAGCCAGGG
Organism: Nesogale talazaci; assembly: GCA_004026705.1. Taxonomy (NCBI): domain Eukaryota; kingdom Metazoa; phylum Chordata; class Mammalia; order Afrosoricida; family Tenrecidae; genus Nesogale; species Nesogale talazaci. The sequence continues at coordinate 18,226 of PVJH01016580.1, forward strand.
CCCTGTGTTTGGATACTGCCGTCTATATTTTGACTCCAGAGTGTGATGACTATGTAACTTCTCACAAGGATTTCATTTTTTCCCTGTCAAGCCACATTATTTTAAGGGTGACAATAACTTGGCTGCAAATGAGCTGAAACCATCAAGGTGATAAATGAGTTTCTGGGGGAGGGAGGCCTACACTTGGGCGACCACACACCTCAGTCCCCCTTCCACCTTCTCAGTAGAACAATGGCTCACAGAGTTCCCCTCCCGCTGCCCCCAATGCCCCTCCCCTCTGGCCTCCAGCTTCTTAAGGCAATAGAGACCCATGAACACTTGACTTTGGAAAATATACCGTATTTCACAGCGTTCACGGGCGGGGAAGATTTGCTATTTTCTTCTGGCTGTTCGCAAGGATCTGATTTATAAAACTGTCTTTGAGCCAACTCCTCCCCCAGTTTATTTTCTCTGTCAGCCGGTCTGTCTCCAACGTGGGGGTGCCCATGGCCAGCGCAGTGGTCAGTCTGCTTTGCTGGGTTGAAACCTAAGAGTTATGTCCGGAAGGGCCTGGGGAGCTGGGGAGCTGGATTTCGTGACCAGAAAGATGACTCTCAGACTATTTTTGCTGCATAAAGAGTGGGTTTAGCAGAGGATTACTCCTCAGCTTTTACGTTCATTGTCCCATTTGTAATCCTTCTCATCCCTTTCCTTTACTGAACTATTTGTCTTGAGACTTAGTTGTCAGGACTTGAACCAGCGGCTGCAAGATACTGAATGTTCCTCCCTCTTCTTTTTCCTTTATCTTTGCCCAGGATGGCACCTAAAATAACTCTCAGAAAAACCAACTTTTTCAAGTAGGTTTTGAAATACAGTGTTGTATTATTTGATCATCCCTTTGTCCCATTTTAACCTGTTCCGGTTTTTAATATTATCTGTTTCCTCTTTGATTGAAATTTTACTGTTTTATTTTGTCATTGTTTGGGGCTGTTTTCATTTATTGGCTTGGTCTTGTATGCTTCTCTGTATACAAAATCGTTTGATAGGCAAATCTATGGAGTGTGAAACTGAATTGACAATTAACCTAGGGGCATGGCAGGGGAGGTTGTGGGGGGATGAGGGAACTAAAAACAATAAGTATGAAAAAGAACAAAATATTCTAAAATGGAATGTGGTGATAACAACTCAATGAATCTATTGAATTTTGTTACATATTAGTCATATGCCAATGAAATCTTGTGAGATCAGGAAAAAATGACAAAGACGATTGCCTGCTCTAAACTTTTGGCAAAATATATTGTTATTACAAGAGTATGAGCTATTTCTATCATTAGAAACAATAATTTGCTGTTTAATTGATTTATTTCTGGTAGAATATGGATGGCACATTGAACCTGCATAATTTCTCTCAAAATTAAATTTCTGATGAAATTTTTGGAAAGGTGGCTCTCAGTTGATTCCTAGACATGATGCCATGTGTGTCCCAGTAAAATTGTACTCCTCCGTGTTTCCAGTGGCTGCAATCTTATGAAAGTAGATCTGCAAGCTTTTGTCCTATGGCAAGTTTGGTGGATATGAGCTGTCAGCCTTGGTGGTGTGGGAACCTAGGGTCTCTATCTTGGACCCATTGGGCAAATCTGCTGCACAAGACCTCGTTAAAGTGCTGAGAAGTAAGGATGCTCCTTTGAGGACTGAGGTGAACCTGACACAGATCGTGATATTTCCCATTGCCTCCCAGGTTTATCAAAAGGTGCCTATGTAGTAAGAAAGATGGAAGAAGACTCAGTGCACTTGAATTATAATGATATCCAAGATATTGAAAGTACCAGAGCCTTCCAAAAGAATAAACAAATATGTTTTGGAAAAAGTGCAGGCAGCATGCTGCGTGGAAGCTGGGATTGGTGATGCTGTCCCTGACATAGTTGGGACATTTTATCAGGAGACACTCATGCCTGGAGAAAGAAGTCATGCTGGCTAAAGTGGAAGGAGGGGCAACAAAAAAGTGGAAAGTTCTGCATGAGATGGATTGACACACTGGCTGAAGCGATAGACTCAAATACAAGAACCATTGTGAAGATGGTGTTTTAATTCTCCTGTACTTAGGCTTATGTTATACCTAAAACCTCTTCTATATGGAACTTTCACCCACCAGCTATTCTCATGCCTATATATATTTAAATAATTTTATTGGGGGCTCATACCACTCTCATCATAATCCATCCATCCATCCATTGTGCCAAGCACATTTGTATATATGTTGCCATCATCATTGTAGAAACATTTTCTTTCTACTTGAGCCCTTGCTTTCAGCTCCTCAGCATGTCTACATTTTTATCCCAGTATCATTTCACGATAGAGTTCATTCATGACAAGCAACTCACTCTATTCATTTATCTCTTCTTGAATTGTCTTGGCTTATTTTATTTTTCACAGAACATAGAATCATCTAAATATTTTTTTTGGGGGGCATCACTGACTCTGGTGGTCATGGGCACTACCCAGTGCTGCTCTTGAAAGCCACCACTGGATTTGAACTGCCAAGCCTTTGGGCCGCAGTCCCACACTCAACCACTTAAGCCACCAGGCCTCAGCCCCATCTAAATATTTTTAAATATATTTGTACATTTAATCTTGTATATCCTCTCTCAATATAATAGCTGCTCCATGGTGTCAGGAACTTACAGGTTTTATTTACTACCATGTTCTCTGTGGTATTCACATATGCCATACTTATTCATTGAAGATCTACTGTATGTCAAGCAATGTTTTTATGGCTCTGACCATAAACAGAAGAACACTATCTCTGCCTTCATGATATTTATATTCTAAATGGGGATTAGAAAATAAGTAAGTAAATGATTTTAAATGATCTTTCAAATGATGGTGATTTCTATGTAAAAACACAAAGCATGCAAAAGATGGAATATTATTAGAGTCATGATGCCTTCATTGTGAAATGGGGTGCTTCAAAGGGGATTTATTAAGAGATAACATTTGGACAAAGACTTGAAGGATACAAGATAACTATTCTATAGAAGAGCATTTCAGGCGGAGAGAACAAGTAAATAGTACTGATATATTTTAGAGATAACATAGATGGCAGAGGGGTTAGAAAAGAATGTATTTAGAAGGGGAAAAATAAATTACATTGGGAAAGTAGAAGAAGGTTTAAACTTTGTAGAACAATGAATGGACTTGAACTTTTATCCTGAGAGATGTGGAAAAATTTATGGTAGGATGTTTCATAGAAAAATTACATTATCTCTTTACATTGAGCAGATTTCAGAGACTATCTCAATGCTCAAAATGAGAGAAAACAATGATTTGGGTTAGATGGTGGCAAGACTCAATATAAAGATCACCAAAATCTGTACAACTAAACCAATTGATAACATGACAATATATGAGGCAAGGTTGGATTTGTGAAGGATTTTTATCTTGCTTGTATCCATAATCAATGGTTATGGAAGCAGTAGTCATGGGACAAAAATACAAGTTCTTTAAATGTATATATATGTGTGTGTATGTATATATATATAGATGCTGATAATGACTAATGACTTTTGCTAAATAATTTAATACTACTTCACTCCATTATTATTCTCCCAAAATCCAAAGCATTACTGGTGCAAAAGTGAGTTTCTTTTCTTAAATGTCTGGGATCTAAAGACCTACAGGTATGTTATTTGACCTCTTTCTTGTAGTTTTGTTTATTGAAATCTTTATATGTAAAAGCCGGGAATAAATATGAACTTCCCACAGGCTGACTGAGAAGGTTAAGTCATGAAAATCACAAGGTATAGCACCTAGAACAGAGTTAATAGCTATTTTATTTCATAGGACAGATTTAGATTGTCTAGGTATAGAAAACAAAAGAACACAAGACAAGTGAAGAAACTATTGGCAAATTTGTTGTGTTGTGATATCATTAATTATTCAATAATTAAATGTAATGATCAATTTAGAAAGAATTGCCCCTTTATGATATGGATATTAATCTCCAAAAACAAAACTATGTTAGTTATGTCATAAGACTTCTTATCTCTCTGAAGGTCTTTTTTTTTAAATACCAAACAAACACTAAATAAAAACAAAACCTAACCTCTTTATCATGAATGATTTTTAGATGACCCTATAGATCAGCATAGATGTGCCCTATAAGTCTCCCAAACAGTAATTCTTGTTTTTAAGTATTCTATGGCTCTTATAACATTCCACACATCAAACATATCAAGCATATTTATACATATGCTACTATCATCATTTTTTGTGTTATCATTTTCTAAGCATATATTTTCTATATGATCTCTTGGTATCAGCTCCTCTTCCTTCCCTTCCTCCCCACATCATGGCCCCTTGATAAATTACAAATTATCATAGTTTTCATAACTTACAGTAACCACTGTCTCCCTTCACCCACATTTCTGTTCTTCATCCCTGGTATGGGAGGGGCAGTGTAGTTGTGCATTATTTATTGTGACTGGTTCCCTTTTTATCTCCTTCAGCCCCCACCTTGCCTCTACCCTCCTGGTATAGTCACTCCCATTTCTGTTCCTGACCTGGATTCTGTATATTGTGAATTTTTATCTGTCCCAGTGTACATCCTCTGGCCTAACCACAACTGAAAGGCAGGACTGGGGTCAGCATAGTGGGGGGTAAGGAAACCTCAAAGAACCAGAAAAATATTGCATGTTTCCTTAGTGCGATATTGTGCCCTAGTTGACTCATCCCTTCCTTGCAACTCTTCTGTGGGGGGATATCTATCTTATTGTCTACAGATGGGTTTGGGCGTCTGGGCTCTGACCCACTTCATTCTCAGCAATATTTCTTTTTTGTTCTCTGCCTGAGGTCTTCTGACATCTGCTACCTGATCTGGTCAACACTTCATGATTGTACAGGTTGGTGTGCTTAGTCCATATGGACTTGTTACTTCTCTCCCACATGGTTGCTTTATGATTTCAAGCCTGTAAGATCCAGACACTATATATTTCAATAGCCGGGCATCATCAACTTTCTTCACCACCTTTGCTTGTGCACTGGTTTTGTCTTCAGCAATCATGTAGGAATGGTGAAGATCACAGAATACCAGGTTGTTAGAACACTGAGGGAAGTTCTTGCATTGAGGGAAGTTTTGAGCAGAGTCCCAAGGTCCATCCACTTCCATAATGTATTGCCATATAGATATATGTACTTAGACCAATAACTCTAATCTTATTATTAATGAACGTTTTTACATAAGTGCACACCAAAGGGGCTGAGTCCCAGTGATGTAGTGGTTGAGTGTGGGACTGCATCCCACTGGCTTGGTGGTTCAAATACAGCAGCAGCTCTCCAGGAGCAAGACTGGGCCTGCCACTCCCACCAGAGGGCAGTGATGCCCGCCATATTTTTTTAAAAAGTGCACACCTATGTTTATACCTCTATCCATAGTTTTTCTTCCTAGATCTTTCCTCTGCTTCTTTTAACTTCCTTCTGCTCCCCCACCATACTTGTTTTTCTTCAGCTTCTTAGCTATTCCTCTCACCATAATCTCTACATCCTCCTCATTGCTGCTTCTTTACTGGAGTTGAAGTCTCATCTTTATCCTGCAGAACAGTTGGTGGTTTCAAACTGCTGATCTTGCAATTAAGGGCCTGATGTATAGCCCACTACATGACCTTCCTATAGATTCTACTTCTCAAAAATTATTTATGTGAAGGTATTTTGTATATTTTGAGGAGCCTACTCTTGCAGCCATATTATAAATCCTTTTGTCAAGATTTAGTTACTAAAAAAAAGAAAAAGAGATAGTTAATACTATGTATATTAATTTTTATATTTACCCACTATTAATATTTATTGCTAAATTTGAATTTGAAGTTATTGTATATACTTCAGAGATCATGCTTGAAATGTTAGTCATTTTTCTTAAAAATAATTTGTAAAATTCTTACAATCAAGATAAATGCAGTAAAATTGGGATCTCCTTCATTGTGAATGAACTATTTCCTATCTAGCTCATTCTGACTCATAGACACCCTATGTGTTACAGACTTGGTTGGGTTTGAACTACAAAATCTTCAGTTAATAGTTGAACACTTTATTTTTCAGTCACCAAAGGAAATATATATTGTGAATTATATATAATCTCTTACATTTTCTGAAATAATAACTTTTCCATTTAAAATTCGATGGGGTTAAAGATTATTTTTGACATCACGACACAGAAATATATCCATAGATATAGCCAATGATACGTCTTCTTAATTCAAGAAGCATTTGTAAACTGCCCAGGTTTCACCCTTTGTGTAAATACAAGCTTCTTGAATCTCAGAAATGACAATTGTTTAGTGAGACATATATGAAGAAATTAATAGTTCTGTCACAAACTGGTCTATGTACTACAATAAGACACACGTTCTTTCCTTTCTAATTCCTTTTTACCTGAATTTCCTACAGTTCACACTGTCAGTTCTGGAAGGCAAAGAAGCTGACCAAGTAACTCTGTGGGTATCTCTCCAGAGCTGCACCTGTGTCTCAAGGCTCTGCACAGTGAACATCACCACGAGGGAAGCCAAACTGACTTGCCTTAACCTTCCATGAAAAAACTTGAGGCTAAGGCTGAGCCCCGGTGGCGTAGTGGTTGTGCGCGGGATTGCGGCCCACTGGGTTGGAGGTTCAATTCCAGCTTCCAGGAGCAAAGGCTGGGCCTCCTACTCCCACCACCTGAGGGCAGTGATGCCTAAATAAAAAAAAAAAACTTGAGGCTAAATCAAAACCTGGGAAAACAAGTATTGGTAGGTTATCTTTGAGAAAGAAGCTGGACAGCTCATCCCTGCCAAGGAACTCTAGACTGGAAAGAGAAGCAAATGAAGAAGAAAGGTAGACTGCCTGTAAGGTAGCAAAAGAGAAGAGTCCAAAGATTAATTTCTGACTCATCAATTACTCACATGCTACAGCCTCTTCCAGTTGCTATAATCTCTCTATGGTGTGTAGTACTGCTTTGTGTAAGTCATTTCTGTTGTAGGTCACTCAAAAAAATAAGAAAGCTAACCTAAAATATTGATATTCAAATCTAGTTATATCTCATAGTGCCCCCAGCAATTCTCATACTGTGGGTTATGACCCCTGTAGGGGTTGAATGGCCCCTTCACAGGGGTAACCATATTCATAACTGTAGCAAAATATCAGGTATGAAGTAAGAATGAAAATAATTTTATGGTTTGGGGGGGGTGTCACCACAACATGAGGAACTGTATTAAAAGGGCACAACATTAGGAAGGTGGAGAACCACTGCCCTAAAGATATTAACTTTAATAATATCTAGGCTTCAGCTCAATCCATCTGAATTCAGACACATGGGTGTAGGTTTAAGCACAGATGCTTATTGCCATGCCTTTAATCTTACTTAAAGAACCAGTTAGAGGGAGTTTCTTTCATCTTGAAGTCTATGAACCTGTGAGGTTTCCAAGTCCTATCTTCTCCCTAGTGAATGACAATATCTTTAGACTATCTTTAAACAAATCTACACATTTTAATTTTAAGCCATTTTTAACAAATATTTAGATTGAAGGTATATTGTTAACTAACATAAGACTGTGCTAGTTTTTGTAAGAAAAATACTGATTGACCCCCAGTTCTGAGACTCCTGATCTGTATCCTTAATCAGAGTCATCGGATTCAGTGAAATGGGTGATTGACGGCGCAAAGTATGGGAACCCATGGCTAATAAAAATGTGGGGGTCACAATGCTAAAGATATTTCAATGTGAGAATATTGAAAACTCACTGCCATTGACTCCTGGCTGACTTATGATAGCTCTAAAGGCCAGGTGAGAAATACCCCTGTGGAGGTCTAAGATTGTAACTGTCTGTGGGAGTAGAAAACCCCAGGAGTAGTCGGTAGTTGCAATCTATTTACCTTTCATTAGAGACCTCATGTGTAACCACTACGCCACCCTTATCTGAGGATTGAATGAAAAAGTATAAGTCCTTAAAACTTGTGTGATTCAAAACCGAAAACAAGCTCCCCTGCCGCTGAGTTGATGTCAACTCACCAGGACTCTCTAGGGCAATGTAGAACTGCCCCTATTGGTTTCTGAGACTGTAACTCTTCCTGAAGTAGAGTCTTTCTCCTGTGAGCAGCTGTGCTTTGGGATTTATTTATCTTTCAGGGCAACCACGGTGCCACCAGATGTGCATCCACGAAGCTAATTTTGTAAAAGCATTTGTGGCTAAAACTCTTCTTATCTTGTGTTAATAAATCACCTGGTTTGGGAACCACTGTGGGAGAGGACAGCTGTTTTTGTTAGGTGTCTTGGAGTTGGTTCCCACCTGTAGTGACCTTGTGCACAACAACAGGAAGCATGAGCAATCCTTGCAGTCCATTGTTGCAGCCACTGTGTGAATCCAGCTCATGGACGGTCTTCACCTTTGTCATTGCCTTTCCACTTTACTGAGCAAGGTTTCCTTCTTAGGGACGGGTTTCTCCCAACAACAGGTCCAAAATACATAAGACACTGTCTCACCATCCTTACCTCTGGCAGACTCTGGCCCTACCTCTTTGAGGACAGATCAGTTTGTCATTTTGGCAATTTGTGGTACTGTCGCTATTCTTTCCAACAACATAATTCAAATGCATCACTTCTTATTTGGTCTATCTTTGTTCAGTATCGAACTGTCACATATATATGAGAAGATGAAAATACTATGCCGTTGATCAGGCATATACCTTAGTCTTCACAGTAACATCCTTGCTTTTCAATATTCAAAAGAGGCATTGTACAGCAGATTTAGTAGGGGATGGACCAAGGTTTCTAGTGATGATCCCCAAATCATGAGGAGAATAAGTCAAGCCGTCAGTGGGTTAATACTGTAACTTTAACAAGAAAAAATAGATATTTATTGAGCACTTTTAAAAATACTATTCAATTTAATTGCAAATATTCCAAAAGAATTTGGGAAGACAAAAGCTCATAGAGATTAAACTCTAATTCAGAAAGTCTGATAATCCTTGAAAATGATGATTGGAAGCCATATTGAATAGAGAGAGCTCAGAGACCAATCACACCATTTGAACTCTGTTGCTAGCAAAGACAGAAAACTCAACCCACAATTATACAAAGAGAAGTGGATTGGTTCACATAACAGAAAAACCTATAAGGAAAGTGGGCATATCATTCAATATGCAGAATCATTTTGTCCCTTTCAACCTAACCGTCTCACCCTAACATTGTTAGCTTTGCTTTGGGAAGAGTCTCCAGGGTTGTTAATATGCACTTGTCGCCATTCTAGAGTGCATATTCAGTGGTCCTGAGCAAGACAATTATTTCCCCAAGAGTAAAAACTTTTTCTCACTGGTAATCTGTGATTGAAACTATTTTTATGCTGAACTCTCAACCAGTCATTGTGAACTGGCATGAATATTACATTAATTGGTTTATACCTTTCAGGCCCCCTTGAGGGAAAAGTTATTTATATTTTTTTATTTTTATGCATAAGAAAGTTGAAATATAGGCCATTGTATAGCTTGTTTGCTCTCACAAAGCTAATGTGAGGTTCAGAAGTTAAACTTAAGCAACTAGTGTCATGAATTAAATTATTAAGTACTTAACTACTTTAAGATTTCTCATTAAACTGATAGCTACCTTTCATAGTTTCTTTTATCCATAAATTCAGATTATTCATAATATCAGCATACCTGTAATCTCTGATGATCAGCCTGTCATTGGTTCCTATTGCCAATGATGAGTTCTTAGGCTTGGGCTTAATTCCTGGCCAAAGAAACTAGGAATAACCTCACCCTGACTCTCAGTGGAAGCTTGTGTATTGCTGTAAGCCTGACAAGATTTCAGTGGAATATTTAAATGAAGACAAAGTACAAAGCCTTGGTGATCTACCATCAAGTATCAATCAATGAGAACTCCATGGTTGTTAAGGTTCCAGTGATAAATGTTTCAGGAGGTTGCTGTAGTGTTCCTGTCCACTTTGCATGGAGTCATCAGGTTTCAGAGACCAAACAGCCAGGAGCTAACTACAATGGGGAACTCTGGTGCTGTACTGTCAAGGAAGTGTACTACTAATCAAAAGACAGCCTTGAAAATCCTAAGGTCTCTGTGAGTCAGAATTGATTGAATTGCAGTGGTTCATTTTTTTTCTTTGTTGACTTCAAAGTTCACATTGAGAAACAATTATTAGAATAATGAACTCTTTTTTTAAAAAGAGGTTTAGGTGTTAGACCTCTTTATCAGTCTCTGGTCAGATTACAGAAAGTTCCAAAGTTCTCTCTTTTCAAGAAAAACTTTGTTGAGAAAATAAAATATACCCACATCTTTGTTTAGTTCCATCCTTGACTCTCAACTCTTCCAGCTCAGCCAATTTGTTTTTATTTCTATTAGGTATGGGTGAGTTGGCTTCGATTCATGAGGACATTTTGGGCAACAGAAGGAAACAGTGCCCAATCTTGTGCCATCTTCGCAATTGGAGGTCATGTTTCACTGGGCTGCTCTGGTCCAAACCTTCAACCAGGTCAGTTGGACAGTTCCTCCAGCAGTAGGCTCTCCTTGAGCCTTTCTGAGCCCTAACTGGCTGAAGTATGTTCTGAAGCTCTTCCTTCATCTTTCATCTTTCTGACACTCCTCTCACAAGAGTCAGACAGGCTGTTCTAAACTTTCTCCCCATGCCTGTCCCTTATAATCATTCCCTACAGCAAATCTACATCTAACTCCATCAGTAAGCCTGCTTCTCTGGGAGTCTGAATTTTAAAAAACACTCCAATTCAACCTATGGGTAACATCATGATAAAGAGTAAAAAGATTGGGTGTAGAAGAGAAAACAAAGATTAGAATTTTAATTGGCACTTTAGAAGGGGAGATAAGAAATGATCAATCTGTAATGTAAACCCACAGCTAAGTTAAAATAGAAATAGCATAAAACAATGTAATCTCTCAAATGAATCATATTATAAACTGCAAATTAGTTTCAGAGTATGTAATAATCATGGGAGGATGCCTCACAGATCTCCTTTATAAGATAACATAATGTGAACTGAGTAGTTGACTACAGCGCTATCAGCGTACACCTTCCCCTTTGCACAAGTAAAGTACCTTCTGTTAGAGTAATTTCTCCTAATAGTAATCAGAATTTTAGTCCATTACTTTATCCTATCATTTTAATATCTATTTGTCCTTTTTTGCATACCCACCATAAAAGTTCTATTGTTCATCAAATTTACCTTGTGGGGAACTGTCCCCATAAATGAAAATCCAATTTTGGTATCACCAGAGCCAGGATAACAGAGAAAACACCCAGTAAATAATTATTGAAAGTGAATAAGTGACCACACAAATCAGTCAATCAATGGCCAACTCCAAGGAGGAAGTTAAATGGTGAGAGTGAGGTGTTTTTTTTTTTTTGGGGGGGGGGGGGGCATTGTTCTGTCATAGCTTTAACTTTAGATGTATAAATGAGAATGGTAGACTCCCAAGTCAAATAGTCCTAGGTTTGAAACATATTCCAAATAGTTTGCAATATATACATCATATTCTAAATAATCCCCTCAGCTTTATTTCTCATGTATAAAATGAAAATAATATCTAGCTTACAGATTTCCTTGAGGATGAAAAGATGATGCCATAGTGGGCCTATAGAAGAAAGTCTATAAAAGTAGTTATTTAGCCTTCTTTGCTTTCCAGGATGTACCTACTAACATAAAATAGATAAGGGGTAACTGTTTCCTATTTTTTTACTTAGAGGAGAGAGACAACAGGAATTAATCACAATAATAATCTCTACATTAAATATTTGGCAAAATAGAAATCTCCTAGCCTTATTGTCTTTATTTTATTAATAACAATATATGCATATATGCATTAGTGTTATTCCCAATTCAGAGAAGTGGGGGATTGAAATTAAGAATGTGAAGTAGTCTACCTATTTTTGTATCTCAAAACATGGACACACTGAACTTCAAATCACTCTTTGATGAGGCTGAGTTCTTGACCACTATTTTAGTTCTCTATTCGTGGGTAAGCAAACTGCTGTAAGACCATGGATTAAAGTAGATCCTTAAGCTCTCCAAAGGTGTTCCCAAGATCCGAAGACCTGGTCAATGGTGATCTAACCCTGAAGTAGCAATAGTTAGGCAATATCTTTCAAAGATCACACTGAAGCCTGTCTACCAAAGATAGATGTCCTCTTTTTGTTAGGATACTCTGCCCTCTGCTGGTTGATTTTCATGATTTAGTACACTTGGGCTATCTAAAATGCTGTAGGCTTTATTATGCTCCCCTGGTGATGACGAAATAATTTCAAATGAGAATATTACTTATGGCAGCAGTATTTACATGTGTGGATATTGACAAGGGTATGTATATATCTGTGTACGTACATGTGCATCAGAGTCGTGTGCATCCTCACCCTCAAAAGTGTAAAGTCTTGGGCAAAACACCCATCACATAAAAGACAAATCCAAACCAAACTCATTGTCATCGAATTGATGTCACCTCACAGTGACCTTATAGGACCAGATGGAACGGTTCCTGTGAGTTTCTGAGATGTAACTCTGGAAGTGGAAAGGCTGGCCTTTCTCTGGTGGAGTTGCAGGTGGTGTCAAACTGCACACCTTCAGTCCAATGCATACACAGTGAATAGACATTGCATGAATGAATGAATGAATGAATGAATGCATGAATGAATAGGATCCTAAAGGCATATGCAACAATTAAAGTGTTCTATTGAATGTGAACTTGAAATTATAGAAATCAGACTGACATAGCTGGAAAAGAGCTTAATAAATTGCCCAAATCATTGTCATCCAATCAGTTCTGACTTATACCGACCCTATAGGGAAGCAACTGTGCCTTTGGATTTACAAGGCTATAACTGTGTAAGGAGCAGAAAGCCTCATTGTTCTCTTAGATGAGTTTGGACTGCTGAACCTACAGTAGCCAGCCCAACATGCAACCCACGATGCCATCAGGTTTCTTTCATAAGTGCATACACAAAGCACACTGCCTTTGAGTGGATGTCTACTTACAGCAAACCAGCAATGTGCAATGGCCTTTGCAAGTTTCTGAGACTGTCAGCAGAATTAGAAAGTCTCAACCTTTTCCTAATAAAGGGTGGTGGCTTTGGACTGTTGCCCTTGTAGATGGCAGCCCAAGATGTAACCACGGTGCCCCTAGGACCCCCTAGCTCAGTTTAAAAAAATAACAATGACTACTGCCATGTTGTGATTAAAAGAGAAATGTCTGATGAAACAATGGTTAAGCTTGCTACTGCCAAGTGAGAGACTGGAGGCTGGAGGACTGATCCCTTCAGAATATATTGGGAATGATCTCGTTTCATAATGATAACAGCCTAGGGTTTCTTTGGGAACCTGTCATTTCCTGTCAAATAACTTATTTATGAGTCAGAATTGGCTTTCCTGCACACAAAACCACAGATGAGCATAGAAGCAGAGATCTCATATAATGTGAATAGGGACTCATAAGAATAAATGATCAATGGATATTTCAAGCCCAATTTTCTGAATCTAAAGAAGGGGTGGGGGCAAGTCTATCCATGTTCTCTGAATCATCCATACCAACACCACAGGCTTCACGAAAGAGAAGCAGTTCCAGGCATCACATCGTTGTCCAGTGGCAGCTGACCCTGGCTTGTAGCATCCCTATATACAAGAGAACAACACAATGCCTATATATGAGCCATCCTCACAATTGCTCCTATACCTGAGTCCATTGATACAACCATTGCATCAATTCATTTCTTTTTCTGCCCCTTCACTGTACCAAGCATAACGCCCTTCTCCAGAAGAGACTGGCCTCTCCTGACTACGTGTGCATTGTATATAACATGATGTTTTACCACCTTTGCCTCTAAGAAGAATTCTGACCCTACTTCCTTCAAGCAGTCTACATTACTTTCAATATCCTTCTCCAGCATCACAATTCAAATGCATTGTCTCTTCTCCAGCTTTCTTTATTCAATATTCACTTTTCACAGGCATGTAAGGCAAGTGAAAATATAATTATATGGTTCAGTTTCACTATTATTCTCAATGCAACAACCTTGCTTTATAATAGTCTAAGAGATTTTGTGCAGCAGATTTACCTAATGCAAACAGTCCTTTGCTCTCTTGACTGCTGCATCCATGAGCTCTGGTTGGGGATCCAAAGAGGACGAAAATCCTTGAAAAGTTCCACCTTTCCTCCATTTAGTCTCATTCAATCTATCAGTCCATTTGTGAATATTTTGTTCTTATTGATATTGCATTATATCTGCACTGAAAGCTGCAATTCTTGATATCCATCAACAGGTGTGTCAGATCATTCTCACTTTCAACAACCATGGTTCTGACATCTGCAAATCAAAGATGATTGACAAGCCTCTTCCAATCCTGATACCACATTCTTTCTTATATAATTCTACTTGTTTGATGATGTGCTCAGCGTATAAATTGAAAATATTTGGTGCGAGGATAAAACCACAATGCACACCATTCCTGATTTTAAACCACGTAGCACTCCCTTGTTCTGTTCACACATGTCCCTCTTATTCCATGCACAAGATCTATCCGAGCACAATGAAGGGTTCCGGAATTCCCATTCATCTCAAGGTTTGTTATGATCCACATTGTCTAAGGACTTGTTTTAGCCAATAAAACACAAGTGAACATATGCCTGGTATCCTCTGCTTTGAGTCAAAATCCACCTGACATCTGCAATAATATACCTTGTTCTGTTTGCACTTCTGGCCTGAACCTTTGGCAGATTCCTCTCAATGTACTGCTGTGACTGTTATTGGGTGATCTTCAGCCAAATTTGTTTGCATGTGGTGTCAATGACATTGTGCTCTAATCTCTGCATTCAGTTGGGTCACTGTTCTTTGGAATGGGTACAAATATAACTGTCTTCAATTTAGTAGACCAAGTAACCATGCTTACATTTCCTAACATAGACAAGTAAGCATTTTCAGAGGTTCCTGAGCTTGTTGAAATAGTTCAGTTGGTGTTTCATTAAATCCTGGAGCCTTGTTTTTGTCTAATCCTTCAATGCAGTTTGAACTTCTTCCTTCGGCCAAATTGGTTCTTGCTCATATGCTGCCTCCTGAGATATTGGAATATTGACATGTATATATTATATAAAAATACCATGGTCTGAACTCAACCATGGTATTTTCAGTGCCTTATGTACATGTGAAATTTAATAAAGAAGAACAAAGGAGAATCAACACATTTGATTTATGATGCTGGCAAAAATACTGGAAGTATCATGGGCAGTCCAAATAACAAAAAAATCTTTCTTCAAAGAAGTTCAACCAGAATTCTCCTTAGAGGAATATATGGTGAGACTTCGTCTCATATACTTTGGACATGTCCTGGAAAGTCCAGCTCTTGGAGAAGAATATCATACTTGAAAATGTACGGGGGAAGTATAAAAGAGAAAGGCCCTGTAAAATATGGATTGAAAAGTGGCTTCATTGATGGGATCAACCATAGGAAAAATTGTGAATATGCTGCAGGATGGGGCAGTGTTTCCTTCTGTTGTACATAGTATTGCTATGAGTCAGAACCAACCCCAAAGCACCTAGCAACCTCTGTTCTTGGACCAGTTCTACTGACTCTTCTGCATCTTGACACCATCAGTATCTGGTTCCCATGAAAACTAGCACAGGGCTGCTATTAGGTTACAGTCTAGTAAATATATCATTTCTTAAACTTAATAGCAGGAGTTGGACCGTGGATTGTTCTGAAAATGTGAAAACAATGTTGAGAGTTGTGTTGTTCAGAAGTAAGTTTAAATGGGAAGGGGTGAGAAACGGAGAAGAGAACTAATCTGAGTCATTGACTGATGGTTAAGAACTTCATGTGAGTCGGTCCCTCTTATTGGTTATTTGTAAATATTGTTTCATCAATGTCTGTCCCTGTCCCCAAACTCTGTGGGGTAGAGAATTTCCCAGTATCTTTTTGATAAAAGGAAAAAAAATAAAAATAACAGAAATGAGACTCAAATGGTCTCCCTGGTTGGAGCTTTAATGATGATCCTTCTCTCAGAAACAGAGAAGAGATTGTCCCCATGAGCCATGCATGGATCCAAGTGATGGAAGCATCTGAAGCAGGAAAATTTGGCACATAATGACACAAATTACACATAATGGTTGGAGAGGGCATAACTTCCCCTTTGCTTTTCCAAGACTGTAACTCTTTACTTTATTATTTTTTGGACTGTAACTCTTTAAGGGAGTAGAAAATCTAAATTCTCACTCGCAGAATGTCTGGTGCTTTCACACTGTTGGCCTAATATGTAGTCCATTATACCATTCATACAATTTGTACATAGGTTCTGTTTCAAAAGATTTAGAATGAAGCTGTAGTTCACATAGAATAAGAGAATATTATGCAGCTTAATTTTCATTGTTTTGGGGCTTGTGATATTTTGTTTTGCTGATCTATCTGTATTTTCAAAAAAATATTTGAAAAGCTAGACTAGTAAATATTACATTAGAATTGAAAAAGACAAATTAACCACCTGTGATAAGCATATGGCATAACATCGCTTTCCCAAAGGGAAGAGGACTTGAAATCCTTTCTGATGAAGGTCAAGGACTATAGCCTTCTGTAAGGATGAATTTGAAATAAAAGAAATGATAACCTTTATTACTGAAATGACAAAAAGCATAATGATAAGTGGGAAATAAATGACCAGATATTGCATTTTCTTGGATTAACAACCAATGCCCATACAAGAAGCAATCAGAAAATCAAATGATATATTTTGCAAACCTACTACTGTTTGAAAAATACAGCAAAATATCTTTAAAGAGATAAAAAGCAAAAGTGTCACACTGAGAACTTGTAAAATCACAGACAAGCCATATTATTTTGTGTTGCCTTATATGATTGTCTTTAAGAGGTCAAAAAGTTCAATATTTTCCCTGAAGAGTGGCTGTTGGGTTAAACTGCTAACCTGGGGTTAGCAGCCCAGCAAGTAAATGACTGCATCATTGCCTTAATGGCAATGAATGAGAGTTTCATTGGTATGTAAACAATGGACAGTAAAAAAGAGAATATTTAATGCATTTTGTTGATGTTGACTCAAAATATTGAACATTATGTCCTTCCAACAGCATGAACAGATCTGCTTTAGAGGAAATATAGATAGAATGATCCTTAGGAGCAAGACTGGTAAGACATTGCTTGCTTCCTTTGGCTATGCCTTCAGAAAAGACCAATTTCTTGGAGAAGGACACAAGACTTGTTAAAATATAGGGTCACCAAAAAAAAGAGACTAAACAACTAGCCTAATAATTAGCCAAAGATTGATAGTCCATGATTCTTGAATGAGTTCATCAGTTTATCATTCAACACATGTTGGCATCATGTTTCCTGACCTTTCACAAGGTGGATTGACACAGTGGTTTTAACCATGGACTGTGGCATAAGAACTCATGTCGGGGAGGCAGAGAACCAGGTGATGTTTCTTGGTGTTACCAGTGTGAACAGGAACAGTCTGGATGGCATCTGACAGCACGGTTGACATTATTCCTGCAATTTCCTTAACATCATGATCTTAACATCTGTGAGCTCTCTGTATCCTAAAATTAGTATAATTAGCAAACAATGGCATTTTCTAATTTTTCTCTCTAAATATGCGAAGTGAGTTTTCACCTCCTCTGTTTTTCCTTGTTCATCAAAATGGATCAGCCTGGGGAAAAGAAGCACTGAATGTCCATGCAGGATATTTCAGAGCAAGCACACAAGTGCAACTATCTGAAAAATAGTGCTGAGAAGTCCTGACATCTTGGTCTTTGGGGATTTTCTCCTTTCTTTTCTTACTGCATACATTGTTCTTCTTTAAATACATAGGAAACACATGGACTTCGTGACTAATTTAGTGTTTCTTGCACTCTGTCTCAATTTAGAGTACTTCTGAACATAGCAGCGAGTGTCAAAAGTGCTAGACCGTCTTTCTCTACTTTCTCCCACGCTAACCTCCAAACTAGATCAGTGATTTTGGAGGAGACTTGACAATCGCTCCACCGCAGTGCCACACAGCCCAGTATTTCAAGACTGTGTATGCAAATCCATCACGGCAGATCAGCAAAACCAAGGGGATAACCCCGAGTGTGCAGACTTAATGAGTATTTTATTACCTTCAAAACAGGCCTACAAGGCTGCCCGCTCAACATTCTGCTGAACACTGCTGACAACTAATGAGATGATCTCCAACCTCAGCTAAGCATTACCAGCCTTTGCGCTTCAGCTTCCCCAGAGAAAGGCAGAAAATGCTGGGGGAAGTGGAAGGAGCGCTGTGACAAGAGTGCCAGCATCTGCTTCTCTGAATTCTTACAATGGTCTTATCGCTTAAGGCTTCTAAGTGAAAGGTGTCGAAGAAGAAAATATTCCAATGGCCTATTAAGATTACTTTTCCTATAGGGATATGTATTTTAAAAGCCTCTTAAAAATATGTATTCAGATTGAGCAGATCTCAATATAACAGATGAATTTGTACCACCCCAATGTTTCTTATACTCCAGGGTTTGGGGTGATTTAAAATACAATAAAAATAATAAATTACTGTTGTTAATATCATTTAAATCCACTGCCAGAGCAATCCTTGGAGAGTTTGAGGTTCTGTCAATCTTCATGGGAGTAAGCAGGCTTGTCTGTCACAGGTGGACTTGAATTGCAACCTTTCAAGTAGCTTGGAAGGCTTAGGGGAGAGCACAGTAGTTAGTTTTATGTAAATGAGATTTAGTCGATTAATATTGTCCTTCTAACCATAATTCTTTATGACATGTATGTAATGCTTCCTTCAGTATCATTGTTCCTTGATCATATACTACCTCTTGACATGGCTGAATGTCAACATTCAAGAATAACAAAGACACTGGTAAATATGTCTTATTTTCAAAGAACCCACAGGGCACTAGCCGGAGTTAAATGAATGAATCCCAACAAGACAAATTATATATGAGCCCTCTACTGGAAAGAGACAGGAAGGAAGCCTTTTGTGCTGGTTACTAGTTAAAGGGAGAGAAGTCACTGGCTAGAGATGACGCAGGTACTAAATTAGGTAAGACCAGAAGCTGAAGAAGGACATCGTGTTAGGTGAGTAGAGGAGCAGGTAAAAATAAGAATTAGATCCAAGAAGGGATTCACACTGGGCTTTTAGTAAGGGCCTGAAGCATAAGAATAATTGTGAAGCTGGCCCAGGGTCGAGTCCTTTTTTAGTCATAGTTATCATATATAGGATTTCTATTGCCTGGTAAACCTTTTAAAATATGATTGTGAGTTAAGCAAGTCAGAAATTCGATGTACATTTTCCAGTTAATATTTTATCCAACTACCTAGAGTCTTGTTCTGTCACTATTATTTAAGGGGTAGACAGTCTCATTTTCTCCTGTGAAGCTGCTGCTTCCTTGAATTGTCCACCTTGTGATTGCAATAGACACCTTCAATATTACAACATCAGGCTTACATTTTCTTCTTCGGTTCTTTCAGGGTGATAGATACTTTTGGTTTTCTAACTCCTTTTCTTTGCACATTTAATTAGGATATTTCACTTTGTCTTCTTGATTTCATTAAACTTTTCTGTTCAATTTTTGTATTCTTGAATTTTTACGTTTATGCTATCAACTTCAAGAGTAGTTTCAGAGTCTCTTTTGACTTCTTTACTTATTTTGACTTTTCTTTTTTAATGGATTTGCTTTCTTCATGGATGATATCCTTGATTTCATCTCAGAAAATACCCATTCTTTGGTTATTAATGTTCAATTGATCAATTCTATGCTTCACATGATCTCTATATTCAACTATATATCTCTATATTCAACTGGAATATGGTTCTTTTTGACTTGTTTTATTTTCTAAACTGCAACTAGAACTCTGATTTTTTTTTTCACTTTTTTGGGGGGGCATCACTGCCCTCTGGTGAAAATGGGAGGCCCAGCCTTGCTCATGGGATCTGCTGCTTGATTTGAACCGCCAGCCCTTTGGGCCGTAGTCCGGCACTCAATCACTACGTCACCAGGCCTCAGCCCACAACTAGAACTTTGAAAAGAGCAATTGATGATGTGTTTTGTGGTCAGAGACCTTGTTCTGACAGATGATTTTGAGTTTTTGTAGCATATATTTCCACATATATCGTCAGTTGGAGCCTTTTGTACTCCAACTGTCAAGGTCCATGTGTTTGTTGTTGTTCAGTGATGTCCAGTCTGTTCTGGCTCATAGCTCTCTTCTGTACTACAGAATGATACTCTGTCAGATCCTGCTCCATCCCCACAATTCTCCCTGTTTCAGCCAATCGCTTGAGCTTACAGACCCTGTGTCAACCCATCCCCTCAAGGGTCTTCTTCTTTGTCTATGCCCCCTACTGAGCATGATATCTTTTTCCAGGAACTGGTATCTGATAGTGTATCTAAATTATGTAACACAGGGTCTTGCCTTTCTCACCTCTAAAAAGCATTCTGGTTGTTCACCTGCCATGATAGATTTGTCTGTTCTTTTGACAATTCACCATGCTTTCCATGATACAAATATGTCCATTCTTCTCAGCTTTCCTTAGTCAATGTCACACTTGGACATACATATGCTATTGTTGTGGTGGTGGTTTTTGTTAGCTGCCGTCAGGGTGGCTGTGACCCACAGAGATCCTATGCACAACAAAACAAGCCACTGCATGATCCGGCATCACCCTTACAAATTATTCCTATGGCTGAGTCCATTTTGGCAGCCACAGTGTCAGTCTATCTCATTGAGGGCCTTCCTATCTTCCTCTGCCCCTCCAGTTTGCCAACCATGATGCCCTTCTCCAGTAATTGGTGTCTCCCAGCAATGTGCCCAATGTATGCAAGCAGTCTTGCCAACCTTGCCTCTAAGGAACACTCTGGTATTACTTGTTCCAACACACATGGGGTTGTCCTTGGTACATTTATCTCTAGCACCATAATGCAAATGCCTTGATTTTTCTCCACTCTCCCTAATCCAATGTCCAATTTTTACATGCTCAGGAGGCAATTGAAAATAGGATGGCTTGGGTCAGGCACACCTTCAACATGTTTAGTCACTGCTTATTTTGTTGAAAAGGGTATTTGCAGTGAGTAAGTCCTTATACTTACAAAATCCTATCACAAGTTTTCCAGTGCGGTTTTAAAAATCAAGCCAGTAATTTCCAATTAATAACCTGAGTTGTCTGTTTCCAGCTTTTACATATAATTTATACATAGCATATGCTTGATGAATGAATTGTTAGAACAAATATCTAGATTCATTTAGAATATCTATCTACTTTCTGAAAAATGCCAATTTACCTTTCTTTTCCTTCTAATACATAGGACCAGGTATGATAGAGTTTATTTTGGATCATGGAACAGAAAAGTGTGTGGAGTTAGAAATTCTGAATCTACATCTTACCTCCAGAATGTCACCTTTGAGAAGTTTTATCATTTTCTCAACTATAACATAAAGGATCATTTTATTGCTTTTTTGGGAATTATCCTTGAAAAAAAATTCTTGAGATTCCACAGGAATTCCATCAGGCATGTGATAAAGAAAAGTACCAAAAAGTTAGTGACTCTTTTTCTTAAATCTTTTTTAAAATTATTAAATCATTTTATTGGGGGCTGGTACATCACTTTTCACAATACATAAGTAGACATACTGTGCCAAGCACCTTCACAAGTCCGCTGCTATTATTGTTCTCCAAGCATCCGCCTTTTCCCTCGAGCCCCTCGTATCGGCTTTTCCATCTCTTCCCCTCTTCTCCTGCTCTCTCTTTCCCACCAACCCTCAATACTTTATAAATTATTATTGTTCTGTCATATTTTACACTGCCGACCTCTCCCCCAAGCCATTTCTTTGATGTCCGACCTCAAATAGGAGCTTATGTGTATATCCTTGCAGTTGGTTCCGTCTCTCTA
The DNA here is from genome assembly GCA_004026705.1 of Nesogale talazaci. Taxonomy (NCBI): domain Eukaryota; kingdom Metazoa; phylum Chordata; class Mammalia; order Afrosoricida; family Tenrecidae; genus Nesogale; species Nesogale talazaci. Next base: position 40,104 of record PVJH01016580.1, read on the forward strand.
CCCCACCCTCTCTTTACCTTTCCAGCAGCCCCAATCTCACCACTGGCCCAAAGTGGCTCATCCATTCTGGTTTCCCCATATCTCCAGCTCCCCTCTACACCAGTGTACTTTCTCCAGTCCATCTGGATTTGTAATGTATAGTTGGAACCATGATGGTTGAGGGGGAGGAAGGCCTCAGGAACTAGAGGAAACGTGTATGCGTCATCACTGCCTGGCTGCACCTTGACTGTTCTGTCTCCTCCCCGTGACTCCCCTGTAAAGGGGTGACCAGTTACCCACCAGTGGGCCTTAGGTTCCCACTCTGCTCTCCCCTCATTCATAATGATGTGATTGACTCCTTTTTGTGCAAGGGTCTGTCAGCCTTGCCTGAGATCAAGGTAAAACACTTTCAGTTCAAATGACTTATGAGACTCGCCCACCAGGTGGCACCATTAAGTCACAATCATCCATTTTCCTGGAAAAACAGGTTTAAAAAAGTCTCTGTTCTAAAAATCTAAGAATTTATATTTACCCAGTGTGATCTCAAAACAGATCGTTGCTAAAGATTATGAGAGCTGAAGTGTTATAATCTCAAAAAGGAACATTGTACTGTTTCCTTTCACTCTCATTATTTTGTAACGCATATGAAATTATCCACCCTTAACAGATTATTAATATTATCACAGCTAAGCAACAATAAACAGAAGTTTCTGTTTGGCTTCTCTGGTTCTTTGGAGAAGTTTTAGACTTATAATAAAGCAAACAACATGGGACTTTTAAATTCGTTTTCTCTAAGAAACTTTGTTTTACTTCCCCCTGCACAGCAAGGATAATTCTTTCATCGATGATTGGAAATATTTTGAGGGACCTTAATAGCAGGTGTGTTTGGTGTTATGCACTAAATGGGTCATATTGACCCATGTTTCTGGGTGCATCCTGGAGACCCTATCTGGGTGCCATGGAACACAGGGACACTGAATGCTGGATCTTTAAGGTGCTGACATGCTCCAAGGTCTGCATCAATGAGATCCAATGATGCAGCAATTCCGTTGCATGAACTGGACCCTTCTTCAGACACACTTATAGCCTGAGGACTTAAGTCAGAAAATGCAGAGTATCAGAGGTAGAAGACAGGTGTACCAAGATTGATGAATTGTAGTTATGCATACAAAAATAGTCTTACTACATCAATGCCCTATATGCTGTATTAAGAAATGTATTCTTTAGGTAAACCAGTGACAGATCTTCTTAGTCATTATTATTTTAAATTTCTCTTACAATTAACTGCCATTTTTGTGTGTGTGTAAATAGCACCCAGCCATGACAGGATTGATTCTACACAAGGGAATAACTCAGATATTGCTGATAAGTAGTTAGTTTACATTGACCCAACGCTCCTCTTCAACAGGGCTTTAAAAATTAGTACCAGAGCTAATCAAAAACAATATTAACAGATGATCATTATGCCCCAAGTAGATGATTGATAAGATAAAAATAGTGCAGATAATGTTGCAAGAAAGGAATCTCAGAGCACTTAACTAGCCCATTGGGAACCTGCCCACAGACCAATAGGCAGTCATTGGAACAGAATACATTATAGTTTTAGTTTATCATCAGTAAAAATGACTGCTTTTAATTGCCCTTAGAAAGGTTCTACTTTTTGTGATTCTACAGACATTAAGCCGGAAACACGCCTTGTCCTGTCTTATCCCCAAATGCGTTGCAGAGCAGAATTTTATGATTCATTGGGATTTTGTTGACTGAAGTTTGAGATGATGTAGCCAGGTCATTTTCCCCTATTTTTCCTCAATCTGGAAGAACCTCTGAATCTACAAAACTGTTCAGCCTAGTAAAATGTACCCTCCAGCAACAGTTGTCAACAATGTTATCTTTCTGCTATCCACAATCAAGGTCCATAGAAGCAGCAGTCAAGAGATCAAAAGAAAAAAAAAAGAATAAAAAAAAAAGAAAAAAAAAGAGATCAAAAGATAGTTCATTAATTAAATTTGCTATACTACAGCAACCTAAAGTATTGAAAAACAAGATTACTTTGAGGACTAAGGTGTGCCCGATCCAAGCCACGGAATTTTCCCTTGCTTCATGCATTTGCAAGTTGGTCACTGAGAAAGGAATATCAAAGAATGTATGCACTTGGATTTTGGTACTGGAGAAGAATATTGAAAGGACTGTGGACTGTGAAATGGATAAAAAAGACCTTGAGAGAAGAGCAAGTTGGAGGCAAGGATGTCAAGACTTAGGTCTTACGTACTGTGGACATGTTGTCAGGTGAGACCAGTCCCTGGAGAAGTACGTCATGTTTGGTAAGGTGGAGGGACAGTGAGAAAGAGGAAGGTCCTCAAGGAGATGGATTGATTCAGGCCTGCAATGATGAACTCAAGCATAGCAACTATTGTAAGGATGACATAGTACTGTGCAGTGCTTCCTTCTATTGAACATAGAGACAATATGGGTCAGAAATCTCTCTACCAACAACAATGATGCCAGATTAACACAGTGACTGTAGCTCAGGCATATTGTCTTTAGTTAAATTGAACAAAATCGCATTATTTTTTGTTGATAGGTGCTTTCAGATGAATTGTGAACTGAAGCAACCCAAAATATAACAGAAGCAACCTTTGCCTTGTTCAACACTATCAATATCATTGTTGCTCTGTTTGAGTCCTGTAGCAGTCATGTGCTTATGTTAATTTCATGATTGAGATGTAGGGGTGGAGTCTAGCCTGTTAATCTGGAGACAGACATTGAGTAGCTAATGAGGCCTCTATGTGGGCATGGCTTTCTCCTGAGACTGCTGGGAAATCTCACACTATTTCCCTCGTGAAGATGAGAAGCTATCTCCCCACTGATTGAGAGTGAGTTTCAGAAACGATGAATCACGGACAAGACAAGATGGCAGTGTTCGAGAAGCTGGAGGAGCCAGCAGAGAGACCACATGGCTTTTCCCTAATGGAGCCAGACTTCTGAAGCTGGAGCAGCTACATGGAAACCTCTGCCAGCAATGAGTTGTTTCTGCCTCCACGGGATGCTTTTGATGGACCCTTGGCCTTGGAAGCGAGGAGCCATGTAGAGACCCCTGCCAGTGCAGGGACTCTGTACCCACTGACCTGTGACTTTGTGAGTCGGAAGGAGACTTTATAGACTGATTTCGGGTTAATATCGGACTTATGACTTTGAACTGGACTGGACTGGGATGTTTTCTCAATGTCCCATTCCTCTTGTGTATAAACCTTTTCCTTATATCCACATGTATGTCTATGAAATTTGTTCCTGTAGTCTACCCAGACTAACACAAGCCCATTGTTGCAGCTACAGTATCAACCTCATTTAGAATCTCCTCTTTTTCACTTCAACAGATTATGATGAGCCTGGTCATCTGATCCCCTGATCATACGTACCAAAAAAACCCACAAGACTACCTCTCATCATCCTCACTTGGAAGGAATATTCCCGCTATATGTCTTCTGGGATGGATTTGTTTGCTTTTCTATCAGTGCACAGTACTTTTGATATTTTTCACCCACATCTTAATGCTGCTGTATTGGTTTCCCTGTGATCTTCCTTATTGAGTGTCCTACTTCCACAAGCTTACGGCTCTAGAGAAGAACATTCCTTTTGGTGAGATCCACTTGCACAGCTGCCAAGGATATTTGCAATGCAGAATTGGGGTCTTGCAAAATTATCTCATGCAATCTCCTGTTTAGGTTCTAGCAGCATAGTTGTGGTTTTTAATTAAACTTTAGAATCCCAATTGCCAATAATTAGCAATGCATCTTGATAGTTTGTTGAATCACTTCCACACTGAAGACGTTGGTATTCTTTAATTTCATTATCATAACCTTATGGGTTGGCTATAAATGTGGATGATAGTTGCAATCACTGGACTTCCTTTCAGGTATAAAGATATGATCCTTCAGATAGCCTTGAACTTCAAGATAGATCTTGAAATGTTCTTTTTTATGATGCACATGAAGCCATTTCTATTAAATTTGTCCGGTTGGTGTTTTAAATACTGATTGCATAGCTTCCAGCATCACATCAACATGCAACCCATCACAGGAAGACAAACTGAAGGCATTTTTATTCTTATATTTCAGTGAGTAGCAATTCCACGTACAATAGAACAAAACTCTGACTGGTCCTGGTCCATCCTCCCAACTGCAGATGTGCCTAATGCAATGTTTTTGCTTGATTTCCTGACTGATGCTTCCATGTGCATTGATTGTGGACCCAGGAGGGCAAAATCCTTAACAATGTCAACCTTTACTCCATTTTTCATGAATTTACCATTTAGTACAGCTATGGAGTTGTGCTCTTGTTCACATTGTTCATTCTTATCATTACATTTTGATCATTCTTTACATTTTATATTGAAGACAGTAATCTTTAGTTTTCATAAAAAGTGCTGCAAGATTTTGCTTTCAGAAAGCGAGATTGTGACATCTGCATATCGCGACTAAATCTTCTTCTAATCCTGATGCCACGTTCTCCTTCTTATAATACATCTTCTCTGATAATTTGCTCAGCATATTTAATAAGTGAGGTGAGAAGATATAACCCTGTCATACATCTTTCCTGGTTTTAAATCGTGCAGCACACTTTTATCCTGTGCACACAACTGCATCTTAACTCATATACAAGTTCCCCATGATCACAATGAAGTGTTATGGAATTCACATCCTTCTCAAGATTAAGCAGAGTTTTCCATGGCCATGAAGTCCCATGCTTTAACATAGTCAATAAAACACCAGTAAACATCTTCTGTTCTTCTCTGTGTGATGCAACTGACATCAGCAAGGATACTCTTTATTCCATGTCCTCTTTTGAATATGACCCGAATCTCTATTAGCCCCCTGTAAATGTACTGTTGCAATTGTTATTGGATGATTTTTTGAAAAAATTTTACTTGCACGTGATATCAATGATACTGTTCTAATAGTGTGAGCATTCTTTTCAGGCACCTCTTTTTTGAAATTGCAACAAATATGAATCTTTTCCAGTAAGCTGGCCAAGGACCAGTCTTCTAAATTTTCTGACACAGAGAAATGTGGGATCCAGTCCTCATCTGGATGGGTCTTAAGGGATGGTTGTTTACTTGAGAGGGAACAAAAGATCAGGCAGACAAAAGTTTGGGAGTGCTTACCTCCTCCATAGAACCAGGTCTGAGAGAGAGAGAGAAAATGTATTTTTGCTTCAACTGATATGCTCTCAGGGCAGGCAAGCCCCCTTAATTATAGGTAACCACTTATATAACAAACTGGGCAATACCCTACCTGAGTTTATGGGAGGAGTAACCTAACACCAGTGCCAGCGGGGAGTGACGTCTCCTCAGGAGGGAGAGTAATAGCAACATGTTTGCTTCTACAGTTAAAGCTGCTTGCTAGAGATCAAGCAGCCATCTGCTTATGAGACTTAACTTTAATGTATCACTATTATGGGAGTGGAGTGTGGGGATGGATTTTAATAATGAGAATGTGATTGGGACTTATCTCTAACTCACCCATCTGAAGACCTCCCTTCACCCAGAATCCTGGCCTCCCAGGCTTCTCAACTACAAGAATAAATAATTCATCCACATACATCTTCTTCTAATTCGTCAGTTTCCCACAGAGAAGGAAGTCCTTTCAGTGTTTTATAAGTTTGTTGGAACACTTCAATTAGTACCTCATCAATTCCTGGAGCTTTGCTTTTGGCTAATGCTTTCTGTGCAGTTTCAACTTTTTCCTTCAGCATTGGTTCTTGGTCATAGTCTACCTCCTACAATGATGGAATGTTGACTAGTTCTTTTGACTGTATATTCTTTCTAACGTTTACTTTTTTGATGATTCCAGCATAGTTCAATATTTTGCCCATAGAATCTTTCCATATTGAAATTGAAATTTGAAGCTTGAAGTTTTCTTCTTGAGTTCTTGCAATTTAAGATGTGCTGAGTGTGTGCCTCTATTTTAGTTTTCCAACTCCAAGTCTTTTTACATTTCTCTAAAATATTTTACTTTTTCTTCTTGAGCTGACTTTTGGAATTTCTATTCAGTTCTTTGACTTCATTTTTTTCACTTTTCTTTCTCTATTCTACAATTAAGATAAAGTTTCAGAGGCTGTTCTGCCATCCACTTCGAACTTTCTTTCCTATCTTTTTAATGAGATTTTGCTTTCTTAATAAATGATGTTCTTGGTATCGGCTATGGCTCATCATATGTGCCATTAGTCTTGAATGCATCAAATCTGTTCTTGAGGTGCTTTTTTTAAAAAATTCAGGGGTCATATTTTTTCTCTGATGGACTTTTTAAGATTTTCTGCAGATTTTAAAGGAAGTCATATGAGTAATTTATGGTCTGTTCCACACTTATCCCCTGACCTGGTTTCAGCTGCTGATCCTGTTTCTCCATCATCTCTTCCCACAGATGTAGTCAATTTTATTTCTGTGCATTCCATCTGGAGAAGTTCACATGCATAGTAACCTTTTTATAATTTAAAAAAGTATTTACCATGAACATGTCATTGGTTTTGAAATAGTAGAGTACACAATCTTTAGCTTTGTTTCTATCAAGAGAGGAGTGTTGAGATATCATGCATACAGGTAATTATTTATTTCACCACTGAGTTTTTATTGCTTCCCCTAGAATATTGACTATACTAAAAATTTGATAATTATGTTAGTCTACGTTTTAATTCTTCAGGGACTTCAGTAGATGACAGTACTTTACAATTTTGATGAAAATTGGAATGAAAAGATAAAAATAAGGAATGCAAACTTTACTATTCAACATATAAATTCCAAGGGTGCGACACTTTAAAGAAATGACAAGACCAATATTTTGTCTATCCCTAAAGAACCTATGCATTTAACCATTTCCTAGTAGATTAAGCTAAATTTATTACCTTAAGAAAAATAGCTGCCCAATTTTAAAACAATTAAGATTAGGAAGCAAAAAATATTCAGAAGGAGCCCAAATGTGGCTGTTAATGTGATGCTTAATGATTGACGTGGAAACTCTCACAAAGCTCCCCTGGTTTGATCTGAGGAATGGTCAGGTATGTTGGCCTGGTGGAAAGTGATTTTCTTGTGTTCCTTTCCCAATTGTTATTTTGCTAAAACATCGACTACCTCTCCCAAGCTTCAGTTAAAAGGGAGTAAACGTTATTGTTCCATGGCTCTATTGGGTCAATGAAGAAAATGTCTCCAGAATTCCCAAAAGCCAGTACCATGACTCTTGCTCTTGAACTCTCAACATTGCTTTCACTGTTTCTCTTTTCATGCTGATACAGGTATGTGTCGTTTCTTGCTATCATTCTTCAAATAACTGCTTCAGGGACTAGATTTCACTCATTTAAGCTTTTCTTGTCACAATCTTCTCTTAACTGCACCTGATTCTGGACACAACACTGTAGCATGCACGGAGTGGAAAATCGGCCCAAGTTCAAGTTCTCAGTCAATATTGTCTATGATGTCTATTCTGCCGACTAAGGCTTCTATTGTTAATCATGTGTCTCTTAAAATTGAAGCAGGGAGAGGAGATAAAATTTTCCCTTGCATATTCATGTGGATGGTCTGCTGATGTGGGCTCTATCTGAAACCCAAACTTATCACTCCTTAAGATGATTTATTCATTTGTAAGCTGCTGATTTCTTTTGTGCATTGTCTCTATAAACTTTTCATAAATCTTCAATGTTTTCACCATTCTCCCACGCACATTTCTCCATAAATTTGTTGTTGGCTTTTGCTCAATTTTAACAGACTTCATTTAACTGCCATATGGTCTCTTTTCAAACTTATGTCTTATCCTCCTTAATGCCTCAAACCAGATCCTGTTCAGACATGTTATAAGAAGTTAGCACAATTTTATTTTGGTTTTTAAAAAATCCATGCATGGCTTTTCTCATAATACACAATCTCCATGGACTATTTAAACACCCTGAGTATAATAACTTTATCTGTTATTCATGCTTTAGGTACGCAAATACCTCCATTTATTTTGCTTACTCTTATTGTGCTTCACAGATAGTATGATGTTTTTTTTAATGGAAGGTTTGGGGCAAGCCTGCTGTGGCCAATATCTGAACATACACTATTTCTAAGGTAGGTCTTTATATGTTTCTGCTTTGGAATGTAAGGCTGAAAAGAATAAGACAATCAGAGACAAACAGTCTATGCCTCTTTCACTCTTCTTTCCTCTCTGCACTTAAGGTCCCGTACTGCCCTCAGTCTGACCCCATCTTTCTTTCATATTATTATTTCTCCGATATGTCCAAAATGAGGCCATATGTCTGATACTGATCTATAAATCCCTCTTCAGACTCATGAAACACATTCAATGACACCAAATGCAGGAATATCACAGACCAGTGTTTGAGAAGTCTTGTGGATCCAGTGGCTTAAATATCTCAGCATAAGAATGGGTCTCCATGTGGTTCCTTCAGCTCTGAAACTGCCTCAGGGTAGCGTCATGTGGTTTCTCCTCAGAAGCGTCTCACAGGGGGGTGAGCAGAAAGAGGTTCTCCCACCTCCAAGGAGAAAAACCAGAGTTCCCGAATCCTCAGGAGAAGGCCACGCCCACACAGAGGTGTCATCGGCTAATGCTTGATTTACAGGCTTGACCCCACCAATGCACTCTTAATCCTCTCAGATTGACAAATAATTATATAACTACCTCAGGATCTTTCACTTTCCTATTCCTTTCTATTTTACCAAGCATGATGTACTTACCCAAGGACTTGTATCTACTGAAGCATGTTCAAATTACATGAGAAGCAGTCTCCCCATTTTTACCCCAAGTTGATTCCAACTCACAGCAAACTTAGGTAAAGCAGAAGGACACACTGTCCAGTCCTGGGCATCATCACAATTTTTGCTACATTTGGGTCACTTGCTGTGCTACTGTATTAATCCTCCATTGCCACACAACTGGGTCAATCTATTCCTCTTCTTGATGATCTTCTCTTGTTCACTGGTCCTTTAGCTACCAAACATGATGTCATCTTCCAGGCACTGGTCTTCCTCGATGACAGATCCAAAATGAATGGAATAAAGTCCCACTCTTCTGGATGCTAGGGAGCATTTTGGCTTTACTTCCTCCTGGAAAAATTTGTTCTTTTCCCTTCAATATTCTTCAGCAACACCATGATTCAAATGCTTCGCTTTTTCTCCAGAGTGCACACTATAAAATCCTTGGAAACGTCATTTTCGTTCAAATTTACCAAGGTGTTCTTCATCAGTCCAATTAGAGATTTTATTTTTGTACTTTTGAATTGACATGTAGTCCATTGTAAAGGGTATTGTCTTTAATTTTTATCAGTACATCTAATCTTCTTCATTTTTGGCAAGCAGTGTTTTATCATCTGCACATAATCCTGCACTAATGGATCTTCATCGCACCCATTTTCCACTTTCTCCTTCCCTTCATTCAGTTTCTCAGATTATTTACTACTTATACAAGTTAAATAATTATGGGAAATTATACAGCCCTGATACACACACACTAATTTAATACACATCATCTTTTTGTTCTGTTAATATTCTTCTTTCTTTTTCTTTTCTTTCTTTCTTTCTTTTTTTTTTTTTAGGCATCACTGCCCTCAGGTGGTGGGAATAGGAGGCCCATCCTTTGCTCCTGGGAGCTGGGATTGAGCCTCCATCTTAGTAAGCTGCAGTCCCGTGCACAACCACTACGCCACCGGGGTTCAGCAATATTCTTCTTTCTTACACTAATCACAAAGCTGAAGATGATGAAGATTTTTGTTCTCTGCTGCAGTCTGTAATTCACAAGCATGCAATCAAAATTTAATGATGTTTACTGGTGACTGGAATTCGACAGTCAAAAACAAAGAGAAAATCTTTTCAAAATATACAACTGGTACCTAAAATAATTCTGAAGACCATGCTATGGAATTTTGTGCCAGCCAATGAATTCTAAATTAGAAATACCACTTTCAGCAACACTAATAGTGACAATATATACATTGATGCTGGTGAGTGAATTAAAAATCAAACAGGTTCCATCTGTATGCAAAGATAATGGAGAAGTTCAATTTTCATCAACCAGAACAAGGTCACAAACTCACAC